>PVKM010000395.1:0-110555 GCA_004027735.1 Carollia perspicillata
AGTAAAAGAGAGAATACTGTATTTGAACAACAATTAAAATGAATTTAAGAAATTGACAGTAACCAGAGGGAATGCAGGAGGGGGCAAATGAGGAAATGCAGGGGAAGGGTCATCAAGGAACATGTGTACAGGACCTATGGACAAAGCCAATGGAGGGAAGGATTGAGGGTTGGAGGTGGGGTTCGGTGGGTTGGGAAAAATTAAAAGATGCTAAATCTTTATTGGAATCATGCATTAAAAGATTATGGAAAACATCATTGACTTAAAAGCGAAGTGGAAATTGGTTTGATCATATTTTAGAAATTTTTCCCAGATTTCTTTTTTAAAAGGATTTTATTTATTTTATTTTTAGGCAGAGGGGAAGGGAGGGAGAAAGGGAAGGGTGTGAACATCAATGTGTAATTGCCTCATGTGTGTCCTCTACTGGGGGCCTGGCCAACAACCCAGGCGTGTGTCCTGACTGGGAATTGAACCTACAGTCCTTTGGTTCGCAGGCCGTCACTGAATGCACTCAGGCACACCACCAGGGCAATATTTCTTCAATATGATAACATGGTGTGTTCAAAAGATTTATGCATCAACTGGAGCATCCTGATGATGTTCTAAGAGCTAAAAATACATAAGACTCTGGATCATCAGTTTTGTAAGTAGAGGTTATGATTGTTCACAAATTAATTAAATACCATGAATGATTGTCTGTATTTTTCCCAGCTTACTGAAAACATGTAAATTCCATTCATTTATAAAACCATGCAAAGTGCAAAATCCACGTCATAAGATAAAAGTACACTGAAAAACAAAAAACTAAACAAAAAAGTCATAAATATTTATGTACCTATAATAGATCTTCAAAACAGATGAAGCAAAGACTGATAGAGCTATGAGGAGAAAAGCCTTAGCACATTGTCATGCGCCCACAGCTGCTACTGCTTGATCAGAGGGGAAGAAAATACTTGTTTCTCAGAGCAGGAGAATGATGTATTTGTAAAAATGGCTTTAGGCTATTATCTGTTTTCACTCCATTGGGAGAATTTTCTGTGCTTCTGCTGGCCATAAAGTGAGCAACAGCTGCCACAGCTGAAGGTACATAGTTAACCTAAGAATATATTTAATCCCAGTCATCTCAAAACCTGGCTTCTTAGTATATTGATTGCTATAAGCTAAGCAGGGCCTTATTTTAGCTTAGATGTTTTCCAGCTAGTTTCTAACATTTTCTGACTGTAGAAACTGATAAATAACCACATACTTCCTGGCCCAGTTGGCTTCATGTTCATCTGGTTCCAGTTTAAATTTTTGCCAAAGTGAGGTGAATAAGGAAAGTTACTGCAAGTGAAGTATGACCAATGGAGGTTATAATTAGCAAATTCAAGTCACTTCTCTGTGTGTTTATGTATATTAATGTAAATGAAATATAACTCCTAGAAGACAGTACTACTTATTTATGTGCAGACATCAGTCTATTTCAGTCTATCTGTAAATGAGTAGATATTTACACATAGGCTGAAGACATACACAACAAATCATCCTTAAACATATGGTATCTTTAATTAACTTGATATTGGTGAGTTAAAAAACATTAAATCAGAAGAATACAGATAGGGAAATTCAGTATTTTATGACTATAATAAAATGTTTAGAGTGAAAAAGAGTAAGAAACATCAGTTGGCTTTGTAATTGAAGAGACAAGACTGTATTCTCAATTCTTATATGGGTAGAGACCACAAAATAATAATTCTTACTTAGGAAGCATTGGGAAAAGAATGATCATTTTGTGTATATTTTTGTTTCTCAAAATTATTTAGAAGAACTTTGCCTAGTCATGGGTGAGTGAAAATAAGATGTAAGAAACATTAAAATGGGGGACATCTAGTATTCAGCATCTTGGAAAATGCAGCAAAGGGGAAATTGCTCCAGTAGATATTATAATTTGGTATGTAAAATAAACATTAAAAATTATGATTAATGTGACTAAAAATTACCTATTTTTCAAAAAGACAAATAAGAACTTAGGGGATAAAACTCAAAATAAATGTGCTCTCAGTAGTAACTTGACACATTATAAATTCTCTCAACTTTGATAAACATGGATATATAATCCTGCTCTCTGTACTCAAGGATTTCCTACATTTTTTGTAAAGGGTGACTCATGTCAAGTCACACCTAAATGACTGAATATTTTGAACCAAAAGGCTGTTTACATAACATACATGTTCTTCACTTACAGATCAAAATAAGCTCAACACTTTCATATTAAAAACCTAGGATAGAGTAGGATTAGTAGCACCATGAAAAAAACATTCTTCCCTGAAACTGCAGTCTTTTATTTTACTGTGTGACTCTTCTCTTAACTGAATTTTTAATGTGCCATTTTATTTACTGGGTAAAATATATAATCTTCATCTCATAATCCTTAGAGAAAGTCATTCTGTACCAAAAAATTAAATTAATTTCCTCATTTTCTTTTTAGAAAAATAATAGCAACCTTGTTCTGGCACATTGCTGAGGTACATCTGAGTCTTCATGGTTACTAGTCAGCAAACCCTCTTGGTCATATACAGTAGCACCATTGGTGGCAGCAGTGGTCAAGTTGTGGAGAATGAGACATTGCATTCTGGGAATTTTATATATATGTCACATTGAAAAGCAGACAAGAAATTCTTCAAAATATTATGTCCTCTTCATGCACACTTGACATCGGCTAATATGTGTCATCAAGTCTCCTGTCTTCAGCGTTTCTGACTGAGGTTTGCTGGGAAATAAGAAACAAGACAATCAGATTTGCCTCTTTTTGTATTTCTATTCTATTATTGATTGATTCAAATTCACAGGCAAACATTATTGTTGTGTTTAAGAAGCTCTCCTGATGACTGAATTGTCAACTTTTGAGCAATATGATCAACTGCAGTGACTAATGTGGTCTAAGAGCCATTACTGGTAGATATTTTCGTGACTGTTCTCTACACCGCTATTGTCTTTGTCTATTTGTCTCTCCCTCCTATACATTTTTCTAATAGTCCTAGAATCAAGGGGATCTGAGCAACTGATGGTGAAAAAAATGATAATAAATAGCATATAAGATATGCAGAAAGAAAATAAATAAGAAAATACTAAGTAATAACAATTCAAAAAAAGTACATGTGTTATATACATGGTCTCACTAATTTAAATGTTGGATGAGAGGCTTGAAAACATTCTGGGAAAAGACAGTTCATTGGACTGAGGGAGGGAACACAGACCATAGTTTCAATTACTGGGATGGCCTCAGTCTAATTGAACAGCTATTCACATATTACTGGGCAGATCACATAACCTTTTCTGGCTTCACCTGTTTTGCTATTGAAGAATTACAAACAAGCCATCTCAAACCAGAAGTATCTACTATTAGTTAAGTTTGTTTTTCTGATCTGAGACAAGTATATGAGGAGAACAAGCAAGAATAAAGGACACAGTCTACTAAGTTTTTAACATTTGTTGAGTATAAACCATCCATGAATCATCTTTCTTTTCCCTTGCATCTCTGAAAGAAGCTAAAGACCTAAAGTAAACAAAAGCCATAAGCACTTTACCTGAACATGTCTGATACATCTACAGTTGTCAGCCAAAAGCTGTAGGAATTGGCATAGTAGTTGCAGGTACCCCGCCCATGGCATTCAATGAAGGGCGCAGAACGAAACTCTTCCAAGCAAGAACCAGGGGAGGCCAGGGCTTGACCTGACCCCTCTGCCCCAGCACTTGTGTGCTAGAAAAGACAAAGGAAAATGTGCCACAACACCCATGTGCACACCTTAGTGAAACTCAAATATATGTGTTGAACTTGGCAAAAAATTCGAATCCAGTGAAGTAACTAAGGCCATAGGTAAGAGAATAATATCCACACCAAGAGTAGTAAAAAACAAACAAACAACCAGGCAAATTATAAAAACATGTTCTTAAAATGTGTGAAGGGGAACATGGTGCTTGGACAGAACCTATTTGAAATCAAGCTTCTTACTATGAAAATGACAGAGATTTTTCATATTGGGAAGGAATGCTGGTATGATGGACAGTCAGCTATGATGATGAAGATAAGGAAGAGTGTTTCATACCATCATGAAGGAATAACCAATCCAGAGAGAATCCCATCCCTGAGGACAATGGGGAATCCGGATGGTCTGACTGTGAACTGCAATCACCACAGCTGGAGCTTCACACACTGCACATCTAGTAAGGGAAAGGGAGAGGGAACACAATCTATAAAGTGAGTATATGGGATATAGCAGTCCTTTGGAAGCCGTCCTGGTATAGAAGCCCAGTAAAGTGTCTTAAATGCTCAGAAAAGGAAGAGAAATTGCACTTTGAGAATTGTTTTTCCATAAGCTCTGTCTTCCAATATACATAGCAAAATTATAAATAATGACTTTAAGCTTTTTTCAAGAAACTAAAGAATCACTGCTTTAGCATTTTCCTTTTTCACTCTTCCCTAAAGTCATACTTGCTATAGTCAATGCCATAATTGCTGTAGGAGTTTGGCTTAGTGTATTGCACATACTACTTGCTGACAAAGTGCCCAACTGGAAGACAGACATTTAGTAATGCTGAAACTGTGGTAAGAACAATGCCTGGTAAACTACAAAAAGTAAAGAAACACCACTTTCTTAACTCTCACCCATTATTTTTGGTCCAAAGGTATTTATTAACCATTTGTTCTATCTAGGGATGCATTACATACCCAGAATGCTGGGAAGGTACCCAGGCACTCAGAGATGGGGCTTAAATCTACAAAATCAAGTAAAACAGTAACAGTGTAAATACAGCAGAGTCTACCAAATCTTTAATAAAGTACAAGAGAGGACCTTTTGAAATACTGAACCAAACTGGCAAAGTTTACCTACAATACAGGGAATACCTTTAGGGGACCTTTCACTCCCAAGAGTTGGAATGGACAAAAATCACAAAAAGTAAATTTCCAAAGGATCTGGGTAAATATATTTTAAAAGGGTGTGATGCGTTTGCTACTAAGAGAGGCTAGACTAGATTTAACCTTTATATTCAAAGTAAAAAGAAAAAAACTAGACTTTCCAGTGAGTCATCCTTTATACGGGATTCCTAGATAAATTAGGTTATGATCAGAATGAAAATGTCAATATCTAACATGCCTAGGAGATCAAGTTACACCAGGGTTTTAACCTGAAAAAACTCTAGAAAGCCTCTATTAATGGTACCACTCTCCCTTTAGTTACTTACGCTCCACACTTCAGCTATCATTTACTTCCTCCTTCCCATAGCTAATCAACTGCCAAATCCTATCTTATTCTATTGAAGTGATAGTTGTCCCCAACTGAGACTTCTAATCTGCTCCTATCGGGATTTTAGTAATACTTTCAATCTAATTGATCTCTCTGCCTCAGGGCTATCCCCTCTGTAATCCATGTTACACACCAATGGTTCTGCATTCTTCCCTAAAATAAGGGTCAAAAAATCTTCAGGGATCTCTATCACATGCTGAATAAAATCCAAACTACGATTGGATACTGAAAGGCTGCTATCATCTGGGTTCAAGCTAACTATTCAATCTTCCCTCTCCCTAATGCAACCTTTACAAACCACATTCTAAATACGTCAATGTGCTACCTATTCCCATGTTCTCTGTCTCATACGTCATTCCCCATTATAACTGTCTGTGTCTCAAGTCCTTCCCATCCTTCAAGGACTAATCAGTTCAAAACACATTTCTTCATATAGTCATCCCAGATTTATCCAGTTAAATTAAATATCACTCTACTTATGCTTTCAGAATATTTTTATTAAATCTATTGTAGCACTTAGCTCAAGCTTAATATATATTAAATTAATTTACGTATATTTGCCTAATGACTAGACTAGACTGTAAGCTCTTTGTATATTACACTATGTCTACCATAGGCCTGGTCAAATGGATCAACAATAAAAATGAATCAAACTAAGTACTGAATTGAAATAAACATACCTCTATTCTACCTAACCTGGGAGAAGTATGATCAGATTATTAAATATGGACTTATTTCTGACCAGCTAAACTAATTGGATATTGGAACATGTTGAAGTTATATTGATGTCTCACCGACTAATGAATGGCTGAATGCTCTGGCCCTTCAGGGGCTCCATGTTCACAGGCATGGACTCTGGAGTGGAGAGCCAGTAAGAATAGTCATTTCTTGAAGCAAAGTTACAAATGTTGTTGATGTTGCAGAACATGAAAGGCATGGTACTGAAATGACGAAGGCAGCTGCCAGCCGTCCCTAGAAAGAATTGCAGAGAAAAGATGAAGAACTACATCATGATGCCACTTTAATTTCTTCTAAAAAAGTAACAAACACTCTTTCAAAAAAACTTGCCCATATTTCTTAAATAATAAATATACAGGGGTGGGCAAAAGTAGGTTTAAAGTTTTGAACACACGAAACAGTGTTTATGCTTGTATTATTATTTATTTATTGCATTATTTTCCATATGAACAACTGTAAAACTACTTTTGCCAACTCTGGTACTTTAATTATTCAATTATAAGATGCACATTTACTTAAACTTTAACATTTCTAAAATCAGGGTATATCTTAAAATTTACATAGACATTTATTGTGGTAACTTATCATGTGTTCCCCAACACTATCTTTAAATTAGTGGTTTGTTTTGGAAAGCTAAGATGGTGGTATAGGTAAACACAGTTCACCTCCTCACACAACCACATCAAAATTATAACTAAACTACAGAAAACCATCATTCAGAACTGTGAGAAATCGAGCTGAACGGCAGTCCTACAACTATGGAATTAAATAAGAAACAACATCGACACTGGTTGGATGCAAGGGAACACAGAATGGGTTGGCCCCATACCCATGTGTGGCAGATAAAAATCAGGAGGGATATCTTGAGATTGGTGGGTCCCAGTCCCACATCAGGCTCCTCAGCCCAGTATTTCAGTGCCAGGAAACTAAGTTCCATAATTTCTCACTTTAAAAACCAGCACAGATTGAGGCTATGGAAGACAGAAACTGCCATATTCCCAAGCAGGTCCTCTTAAATGGCCCATGCATGGACAGAACTCTAGAAAAAGAATTAAACAAAATGGAGATAAACAATCTGTAAGATGCAGAGTCCAAAACACTAGTTACAAGGATGTTCAAGGAACTTAGTGAGGACTTCAACACCATATAAAAGATCCAGTCAGAAAGGGAGGATAAATTAAGTGAAATAAAGAAGAGTTTATAGGGAAACAACAGTAGAGTGGATGAAGCTGAAAATAAAATTGATGATTTGGAACACAAGGAACTGAAAAACAACCAATGAGAACCATAAGAAGCAAAAAGAATAAAGAAATGAATATTGTATAAGCAGCCTATGGGGCAACTTGAAGAGGTCCACCATCTGCACAATAGGAGTGCCAGAAAAAGACAAGAAAGAGCAAGAAATTGGAAATCTATTTGAGAAAACAGTGAAAGAAAATTTCCCTAATTTGGAGAAAAAAATAGACATGCAAGTCCAGGCAGCACAGAGAATCGCAGTGATGAAGGATGCAAACAGGCCCACTCTAAACACGTCATAATTAAAATGTCAAAGGTTGCCTGGTTTGATTCCCAGTCAGGACACATGCCTGGGTTGCAGGCCAAGTCCCCAGTAGGGGGTGCATGAGAAGCAACCACACATAGATGTTTCTCTCCCTCTTTTTCTCCTTCCTTTCCCCTTGGTCTAAAAATAAATAAAATTTTTTTAAAAAGTCCAAGGTTAAACACAAAGAGAGAATCTTAAAAGCAGCAAGAGAAAAGAAGTTAGTTACATACAAGGGAGTTCCCATAAAAACTGTCAGCTGATATCTGAAAGGAACTTTGCATGTCAGATGGGAATGGCAAGAAATATTCAGTTATTAAAAGCAGGGACCTATAGTCAAGATTGCTCTACCAAGTAAAGCTATAATTTAGAATCAAAGGGCAGATAAAGAACTTCCCAGACCAAAAAACAAACAAACAAACAAAAAACTGAAGGAGTTCATCATCACCTAACCATTATTACAAGAAATGTTAAAGAAACTTACTTAAGAAAAAATAGATCAAAACTATGAACAATAAAATGGCAATAAACACATACCTATCAACAACTGAATCTAGAAACAAACTTCAAGGAAGAAGAACAGAGACAGAATCATGGATATGAGAATATTTTGTTGGCTGCCAGATGGGAGGGGCATGTGGGAGAATGAGTAAGAGGTAAAGGGATTAATTAGTAGAAATAGGTAGTTACAGAATAGCCATGGGGATGTAAAGTACAGTATAGGAAAAGTAGTAGCCAAAGAACTTATACGCCTGACCTATGGACATGAACGATGGTGGGGAGATTGCCTGAGGGAGTGGGGTTGCTGGGTGGACTGGGGTAAAGGGGGAAAAAACGGGACAGTTTTGATCATGCTGTAGTAGCATAATCAATAAAATATAATTTAAAAATAAAAAAGAAAAGCAAATGGATTTGGAATTGATAGATGTTATATTCAATTCTTATCTCCAAGAGTTTCTGAGTGTGTGGCTTTGAGTAAGTCACTTAACCTCTTAGCTTAGTTTATTGGTGTATAAAATGGGAAAAAATACCTGTCCTCCATCTTTCTTGATCATAGTTGTGATGATCAAATTAGAAATAAACATGATAGTGCTTTATAATTATAAAGTAATTTAAAAATACAACTAACATTACTGCCTTATTGGAGACAGAGCTGGAAAAATCCTTTGAATAATCCAATACAGACAATGTATTTTTTTGACTAAGTGATTGTTTCTTTAACATCAAAGCTATAACTATCTCTATTCTTTGCTTAGCCATCAAGACATTTTCAATCTGATACTTGTGTGAGCTCTAGCAGAGACTCTGCAATCAGGATCACCCTTGGGATCTTGAGCCCTATCTGGGCCTTCCTATGTCTGAGGTCCTTCCAAGTCAGGGCTGGTTTACAGCCTCAAAGTCTGAATGCATATGATGATAGCTCTTGTTTGACCAAATGCATGTATTTTTGAAAAGTTATAGTGACATAGTAGATAGCAGATCCCATTTTCTCTTTGCATGTCTCTTATGTTTCTGAATTTCATGGTGCTCAAACACTTCTAATGGTTCCCATTGACTTGCTAGGTTAAAGATTTAAAGTACATAAAATTGATTATGGGTATAAGTTAGATTGTGATGATGAAGAGAAAATGGACTAAAAGGAAAATAATTTTATAAAAATTATATAGAGAATTATGTAAAGTATGAGAGAACTTTTGCAATGAAAATTTGTTGATTGTAAAATTAGAAAAAGAAGATGTTGCATAAAGAATTCAAAAGAGGGAAGGAAAGTAGCAGAGGAAAGATGAAAAGAAGAAAAGAAGAGGGAGAAGAAAGATGGGTAAATTCCTATTTTATTTGGCTTTGAAAAATGACCTGTGACTATTGTCTTCCATGTAAGTGGATGTGTTTTCTCTGGTTGGTCAGATCTGCCAGGCAGGTGAGGCCATATGCCCTGGGAACAGAGTAAGCAAAGCAGACCCCTGGAGGTCTCTGTCGCTACAGAACTGTTTTCACAGAATGGCACAGATAAAGATACCTCAGCAGGCCTCTTATGACAGAGACTCCAGAAACTGGGGACCCAAAATACCTTGGAGGCAAAGAAGATAGGGACTCCCAAAAAAGGCAGCCCCAGGTCAAACAATAGTCCCCAAAATCTAAAGTGAAAATTCTGTGAAACAAAATCTTGGGGATTGAAAGAGATCTTAAGAGTCATCCAGTCAAGCTGCATCCCATTCTGAACTGTACACTCCAGTACTGAGAAGATGCATGGGAACACATTAAATGAAGTCTATTTTATATGTTAATATGGTACTTTATATAGCCTTAAACTACTCTGATAATACAGTATACAGTTAAGACACTTATTTTAGGGACTATAAACTGGGATAATCAAGCAATCACCTTAGTGTCTTTGATCTAGAAAGCAAGATTCTCTTCAGACCCTATCTTTCTACTTGATGAAGACCAGTGCCAGAGAAGAGGAAACTGTCTCCCATTAATTATAAACTCTGCCCACTCAAGCAGCTGCTATACTGTAAAGAACCCAGGCAATCTGTTTCCTTAATAACTAAGCTAACAAAAACAAAATTGGCCCTTTCCAAAATGACTTACTTTAGGCCAAGAATTGTGGGGAAAAATACAATTAAGATTAAAAACAAGAACTGTACCTCACAGTAGGGCAATTAATGTTTTGGGTTTAAAGTTAGACAGTATTTATTTTAAACTCATAGTGAATATATTCAGCTGACCTTGACATAGTCTTCAATTTGGAAGCCCTAAAGTAACAGAGAGATGTTCTTTGGCCAAGGCTACTCTACAAATACAATAGGATTTTCAAAATAAAAAATACATAGTTTAAGAAATAAGATGCCAATTATCTCACCCAAGTCTTGACCATGAGCTCTTTTATTTCCTTGTACATATAAGAGAGAAAACCCTTCATAAATCTGAACAGTTCCCTGTGGGCACTGTGGTGCGTCTGTTGTCTGGCTATGACGTGTGATGAGGAATCCAGGAACAATAGAAGAAGTTCCAGGGGGTCCTGGGGGGCCTTGCAATCCATCTGGCCCAGGGGGACCATCCAAACCACGGGTACCTATTTACATGGAATCATTAGTATGTAAGGTTAAGTAAGCTCTGATCCACCATTATGTTTGTTGACAAAATGTTATGACCTCATTTGATTAGTTAATTTAGTCAATATTTATAGTTTCTATAAAGGCACCATCAAATATCATTTGTTTGGAAATAAATAAAATATGGTTCCTGACTCAAAGATATATATATATACACATACATACACACATGCACACACTATATATAAAATCCTGGAATTGGTTGATGACATGAGACACTAAATAAATATCAGGTAAATGGAATATTAGATGGGAAGAAGTGATGTTTATTTAGGGAGTCTCTGTGTTATCTAGTCTCTTGCTGTACTGAAGGAGCCCAAACTCCATGATGAAATTTCTGCTTGCTGTTTTGTTCCTCACCAAGAAAGGAAGGGTGTGGTTTTCATTTGTCTGCCAGTTTCTGTACTAAAAAACATTTTCCTTTGGATCTGTCTTGGGAATTATTCTCAGGCATACCTGTTTGTTTAGAGAATAGACAGGGCACTCTAAAGAAGCCTTTTAAAAATGTCTATTTTCAGGTTTCCTTTCTCCAACTAGCCTCTTGATTTGAGGACCTTTTAAAATTCCCTTTATATACAGGTTTTTGGCCAGCGTGTGTATAGATTTTAATTTTGGGGAAACTTCATAGCAATCATCTGTGATGAAGATGACACTAAGTTGTTTCTTCCCTGGAAATACGGTTAATGAAATGACAGGATGTTGGTTCTGGGAAGGCCATAAGTATCATTACTCTGCCTTGTTGCCACAATATTTTTGCCAGTACAAACTCATTATGTTTACATTATTTAGAGTTATATTTTTATTATCTAGAGTTGTTAACATATATTATTAATACATTTCACTCCTGCTCCCAATTCTAGACCTAGATGCAGATAACCATTATTATGCTTTCTCCACAGATTTGCTTTTTTGAAATATTTCACACTGAAACACAATATAGAGCCTCTTGTGATTAGTGTTTTACATTTAGCTTAATGTTTCAACAGTTTGTACATAGTGTAGCATTTATCAGTACTTCCTTCTTTTTCATGGTTTAATAATATTCCACCATACAAATATTACACATTTTCTTTATCCATCTATCAGTTGATGGACATTTCTTAAATTTATCCCCAAGTATTTTGTTGTTATGTTAATTTCCATGTAATTTGTCTCTTAATTTCATTATTGCATTGTTCATTGTTAATGTGCAGAAACACAATTGTATATAAATATGCACACACATACACACACAGTCTCGTATCCTGTAATCTTGCTGAACTGATTTATTGACTCTAATAATTTTTTTGCGTGGATTCTTTAGGGAATGCTATATGTAACATTATGCCTTCTGTAAATACAAATAATTTTACTCCTTTTCAATTTTGCATGTCTCTTCCCCCTTTTCTTTCTTAATTGCCCTGGCTAGAACCTCTAGTACAATGTTGAATAGAAGTGATAATTGCAGACATCACTGTCTATTTCTGAACTTATGGGGAAAGCTTTCAGTGGTTAGCCATTAAATATAAAAATAACTGACATTTTCACAGATGCCCTTTAATAGGTAAGGAATTTCTGTAGGGTGTGTTTATTATAAAAAGCTGTTAGATCTTTGCCAAATATTAAAAATATTTGGTTTATAATATTTTATTGCTATTTTAGCTACCTTTAGTATATTTTTATTACAAAACTGAATCAAATTATTTTTGGAAGTAGGGTGAGTACAGCTTAGAAATCTAGTAGATACCAATACAATATTATCAGGAGCACCTATTGAGTGACCTCAAATATATGCATATCAATTTGTCATCACAGAATAAGAAGGCACTATGACTCTCAAAACCAAGATCGCTTAAACTTTGCAACTGAATTTACTGCATTTAGTAATGGAAATTGTACTCTATTGCGATATTTTCAAATGTGGAGGATTCACAATCGTTTCAAGATAGTCACAGGATACATATTAAAAATGATCAGAACAGATAAGTACAGCAAGTACCTGGGACATCCCCATTTTGAGAAAGAGCTGGGTTTTCCAGTGCTCTAAATATATAAATATAAATTTTTCTATGCTTCTCTTATATTGACAAATATCCTTGTATCTATTCCCCAGCAACAGATTCACCAGTTAGCTGCACTCTTTCAAGAGGAGCTCTCACAGCTACAATTGGAGGCCATGTTTTCCAGACACTTCCAAGACTTAAAGAATAGTATCAGCAAGCAGTGTTAAAGTTGTTGCACCTGGCTGGCCTGGCAGACCTGGGTCTCCTTTACACCCTCCTGCACCATCAAAGCCAGGGAGTCCATTGTGTCCAGGATCTCCTGGAGGGCCAATTGGACCTACAGGGGAAAAAGAAGGTTTGCAAATGTAAGGAAAATAATTCAACATACAGACAGATCTAGCAGACTTAAGGTCCTTGAAGTCAATGAACTCATAATCTGGTTTCATCTTTAATTGAGATACATGAAAGAATAGTTCAAACTCAGGACAAAGGAAGTACATAAGGATTTAGTATTACTTTTAGACAACACATTTGCCTCTGTGGAGATTCCAACAGTATGATAGTTATGTTCTCTTTGCCTTCAAAACAAGACTGGAGTACAAGACGCAACTTTTGTTATCTATCCCACCATAAATAAGGTTGTTACTACCTGGTACCTTTTATTTATGGAAAGACTGCCACTCAATCACTTGTTAAAAGAGAAAGATTAAAATTTGTTTCTAGATTTTTTAGAATCAAAGTAGGCTGCAAGCATGGAGTCAAATGGCCAACTACACAGGGTTTAGTTCTAAAATAATGAGGTCTCACAGTGGGGAACTAATGGCCCATCGAATCAGCCTTCTATCCTTCTGGTAGTTGGGATAGAGAAAGCAGCAGATCTTAAATGCAAATTAATTTCATTACAGTGTTTTACACAACATTAACCTAATCATTCAAATCAGAATACCCAGAGGAGGTAGAAGAAATTGGACTGGGACTAAAATAAGTTAGGATATGATAAATTGAAATTTCAAACAAACAAACCCAGAACCCAAAAAAGAAAATGGAACCTGTGGTGGTCTAGTATTCTATCAGTTATTGGTATTCCTATTGTCAGAGACAAACTCTGACAAATGAGAGGAGAATTAGGGAAATATTCTGAAATAGATAAGGCTTAAAAAGAAGATCTGCAAAGGTACCTGGTAATCCTTGAGGTCCTGGTAGTCCTAGTAGACCTTTAAATCCAGGCTGGCCTGCGACCCCTGGTGGACCAGCATCTCCTTTGATTACAATACTCTGACCTGAAGGACCAGGTAATCCAGGGGGACCTAAAAGTCAAAACACACAAATTTAAAGGTAGGGAAGACAAAGTTTGGAAGGATGGATGCCAAAGTGACCTAAGGCTAGAATAAGAACTGGTATGAGAGAAACAAGTTACATGTATGGGACTGTTGTCATGTTCAACAGAAATCTGTTTGGGAAAGATATCATTATCTATCCAGAAAACTAAAAAAAATAAAATTTTCTTAGGGTCAATGGAAAAATTAGACGTATTGTCCCTATTTTCCAGATTTGAAGAATGACTGATTACTAGCAAGAATAATTCATTTCAAATCTGTGAACTTTGGTGTCAAGAGAAGACAATTATATTTCCTGGTAAGTCCACTCTAATTCTTACATCATTTGCAGTTTTTGTTTGTTTCACTTGTCAACGGATCTGCTGAACCAATAGGGTCAGCAAAAAGCAAAATAAAACAAAACAAAAAACCTATTTTCATATTAAAACATACCTGTGTGACTTGCTCTTGTGGTCTGTTCAACTGAATATGGGAAAATTCATATAGTAGGCAATAAGAAAATCTAAGTGAAGCATTCTTGTTGTTCCTGCTGTTATCTTAAATATAAAAGGCCTTTTCTCAATATTATATTAATAAAATACAGAGTTTGAGGGATTAGTAAGTAGAGGGAGTGTCTTATCTATTTCCCCTCAGTTGTTGGGGGCTAAGACCCTGAAAGTTTGGTAGAAATAAGGAATACAAACTTTCAGATTCTTCAATGCATTTAAGTATCAGATATAATTAGCTTCAAGAATAAGTGTTGCCATGGCTGCTGTGGCTCAGTAGATTGAGCGTAGGCCTGTGAAGCAAAGGGTTGCTGGTTCCATTCCCAGTCAGGGCACATGCCTGGGTTGAAGGCCAGGTCCCCGGGGCATGTGCCTGATAGGGGACACATGAGAGGCAACCACACATTGATGTTTCTCTCCCACTCTTTCTCTTTCCCTTCCCCTCTCTCTAAATATAAATAAATAAAATATTTTTTTAAAAAAGAATAAGTGTTACCTGGAGACCCAATAAATCCTGGATCTCCCTCAGGGCCAGTTGAACCAGGTAGTCCACTGGGTCCTTTTATGCCTGCAAAAAAGGTATATACAATTGCATAGTAAAGCACCAGGACCACAGTCTTTGCAGGGGCAAGTTGGAAAATGGGTATCTTGCCCCAAATGTATTTAATGAAAAGGGGGAATATCAAAACATCCCTTCAAATACCTGGAAATCCTGGAACACCAGGGAGACCAGGATCTCCTTTCATTCCATTGAGACCTGGACGTGCAGGATTACCCTGAATAAATAAAATAATTAATTTTAGAGAAAAAATTAGGGGAGGGGAGAATGAGGATGTAGGTGGTGTTGCACAGTGATTTATGGCACTGGCTCTAGAGTCAAACTTCCAGGATTCAAATCCCAATTTTGCTTCTTATTAGCTTGTGTAACCTTGAGTTGACTGTTTAACCTCTTTGATTCATAGTGTTCTCACTTATACAGAAAATAATATCTACTTTATGAGGTTGTTTTAAGGATTAAATGAGATAGTTTATATTAAGTACTTAGAAAACTGACTGGCATATGGTGTGTGCTTAATAAATGATAGCTATTATTTTGTTATCATTAGCAAAGATACTGCTTTTTAGTACCCCTGAGATAAGTACTTGGATTAGAAGCACATGTGCAAAAATGATAACACCTGAAAGACTTAGCAAAAAATATAGTAGAGCCTATTAATTAACTGGATTTGAGGGCTAAGAAAACTATACAAAGAAGAGTTGAAAATAAATGTAGAATGAACCTAAAGGAAGAATAAGTGTGTGATACAATAAAGCTATTAGTATAAATGAAAAAGGGGTAAGCCTGGAACATAATATTATGCTAAAATGTAAGAAAATAGAAAAAAAAGAAAGAGGCATGTATGTCAGAAAGACATAGGATCCAGCTTGAAGGGGTTCCCAAATCTAAGACAATTTGCACATCGAAATAAGTAACGATAGTTTAAACATTATAAATCATTAAAAATAATTTATGAGGCTATACTGATAACAAATGGATAGTAAATGGAAGAAACTGGGTTATCTCTTACAGTAGGGCTGACTAGTATGTGTAGATAGTGCTAAAGGTTAGAAAATCATTTGCCACTATCACACTGTTGACTGGTTGAGACAAAAATTGTAAATAGATATTAACTCTAAGGGGAGATTTTGATGAGGAGCAGTATACTTGCATGAACTTAATGTGTATCTTCCTGTAGTTTTACTTATGAGTTACAAGGAAGAACATTGTAACCATAAAGTGGAGAAATCAGGTAATAACTTGATGAGGTGATCAAAATTAAGATCACCAAAAGGGGCAGATTAACATCTTGAGCCTTCATATCTGAGATGGACACAAAATCACTCATGTAGTATTCTAGCTGGAGAAGCAAATCGTGAGGAAACAGCAAACAAAGGAAGGAAATTTTTTAAAAAAACCTAGGAAGGGGCTACATTTCTTTAAAAATGTCAAGATCAGGAAGGAAGATAATAGTTTTAAAAGCTTTCAGATTAAGGAATAATAAAGAGATATGGTAGTTAAATGCAATGCATGGTTTGGTCTGGATCTTATATTGGAGGAGAAAATGCTATAAAGGGCATTACTAGGTCACTTGACACAATTGGAATATGTAATGTAGAAATACAAGTATTACATCGATGTTCAACTTTCTGGAGTTGGTAGCTAGCTATACTGTGGTTATATTAAAATTATTTAATCTTAGAAATTTTATGCACTGAAGTATTTAGTGGTAAAGGACCATCATGGATACAACTTATTCTCAAATGTTTCAGAAGTCTATATATAATTATACAACACAACATACATACAGAAAGCAAGTGGGGAAAATGTTAACAATTGGTTCATTTGGGTAAGTGATTCACAGCAGGTTTTCAACATTTTTGCAATTTTTCTATATGTTTCACATTATTTCCAAATAAAAGTTAGAAAAAGTACAAGTATAAGAACTGACTTACACAAAAGAAAATGAACAGAACTCGATAATACTAGATTTATAGCATATTGGTATCAAGGAGTCTTGAATCAGGCATAATGGCATATGAGCTGGAAGTACATGGGAAATGAATGAGGAGGGAGTAAATACAGAATGAATAGGGACAGAACTAAAACTTTAAGTCTAGATGTCCAGAAAAATAGTAATATCATGATAAAAACAGGTTAGTTGTTGGAAAACTCTAAGGGACAAAGACTGACCCAGCCTGTGCTGGCTGCCGAATCTAATGACAATCCTCCTGAATGACTGAAACTTTGAGGATACAGAACTGGAGAGCATTATGCTAAGTGAAATAAGCTAGGTGTTGAAAGACAAATACCATATGATCTCCTATACATGGAACCTAATCGACAAAACAAAATAGAAACAGAGACATAGAAATAAAGAGCAAACTGACACTGACCAGTGGGGGTGGGGGAAAGAAAGGGGAAGGGACATCAAGGAACATGTATAAAGGACCCATGGACAAAGACATCAAGGCAGAGGAGGATTGAATGTGGGGGGTGGGTAGGGCAGGGGAGAGTAATGGGGGGAAATGGGGACAACAGTAACTGAATAACAACAAAAAATATTTTTTTTAAAAAAGTGACTTTCTGGGTCACTCAAACCAAGGTGGAAAGCACATGAATATAGATGTAGGAATATGATATGCTATTACTCTATTTTTGTGGGTGAAGGCAAAAACCCAAAGAATCTATCTGCCTTTCTCATAGACACAAAGCAGAAATATGCATTAGAGCTAAAATTTGACCCTAATACTATCTAATTTCAAGGTCTAAAATATACCCATCACCATAATTACTTCCCTCTGAGTGTACTCTTCTACATGCAATGCTCTGATATACATGTCTCCTTTTATAAATTTGCTTACACTAAAATGAAGGTCTCTTAAATCTAAATACTATACATACCAAAGACCCTTTATCTAAAAGGTAGCAAAGTCTCTTTAGGTGGAAGAAGATAGGAAACTTGACATTTTCTTTCTTTATAATTCACCAATGAACTATACATAGAGGCTTGACCAGTAAATCCTAATTAAAATAATTCAGCATGGAATTCTCATTTTGCTTGCAACAGTCACATCCATTTCTCATCAACTATCTACTCTCATTTCTTACCTGGAGTCCTGGTAGTCCCTGATCTCCTTTCAAACCAGGCAAACCAGGTTTCCCAGGTTGACCTGGGTTTCCTTTCTCTCCTTTAATACCTCCATTTCCAGGGAGACCCCAGGGACCTTCTGGACCTGGTAGACCTTGATAATGCACAATAAATGACCACATGTCAGTACAGCATAAAAGTAGCATAGCTGTTCTGTAACTACCTATTTGTACTTCTAAATCCTTTTACCTTACCCACACATCCCCCAACCCACCTTCCATCTGGCAACCACCAAAATGTTCTCTATATCTATGAGTCTGTTTCTGCTCTGCTTGTTTATTTTGATTTTCAGTTGTAAAGTATAGCATAGGTAATATAGTCAATAATATTCTAATAATTATATATGTTGTCAGATAGGTATGAGATTTATTGGGATGATGACTTAGTAAGTTATATAATGTCTGATCATAGGGGTATATGCCTGATACTAATATAATATTGTATGTCAACTATAATTGAAAATTTAAAAAAATATTTAAAAATTAAAAAAAATTAAAATAAACATCTTTTCTTCCTATCATCCTGCAATGACCCTTGAAGCCCCTAAGGCAGTTTACCTTATCCCCATGTCAGAATATCTTATGTACCCATTTTTCCTTTCTGTCTCTGAATTTCTCATACATGGGGATCTCTCATGGGAAGAGAGATCTCTCACATTAAATTTGGTTATTTTCTCATAAAAAATAGCATAAAATTTAGGCTTTTAAAATATCAGTCATCTAAATATTATTAGTTTGCAAAATAAAATTCAGACTACATTACATTATATAGGACTATGCTGGTCCTGTAATGTAAATGGGGTTGTGTTATTTTTGTTACAAATACTGGTTTTCAGACAGTTTTAATTTATATTTTATTATATATTAAATATAGTATACCCATAACATTATAATAGAGATTGTATGTATAATCCTTGTTTGATTTGAGTCAAAGGAAATAGACATCATAGGGCACTGTTCTAAAATTTGAACATTTATCAGAATCCCAAGGATAGCCTGTTAAAACAGACTCCTAGGCCCAACCCCAAGAGTTTTTGATTCTGTGAGGCTGGGGTGGGGCCTAGAAATTTGCATTCTAGTAAGTGCCCTGTACATATACAAGCACCCTGTAGCTAAACCTGCTGGTTCTTCAGGACCATACTTTCAGAATCATTGTTACAGAGCAATCAGGTATTCAAGCTACTTGTGTCAATGTGACTAAAATCAATTTGCTTTATTGGAAGTAGTTATTTTTATTCAGCTTTAAAAAAAGCTATTACTTATTTCAGAGAGTGGAAGGGAGGGAGAAAGAGAGGGAGAGAAACGTCAATGTGTGGTTGCCTCTCGTGCACCCCCCACTGGGGACCTGGCCCACAACCCAGGCACATGCCCTAACTAGGAATCAAACCTGTGACCTTTTGGTTCACAGGCCTGCACTAAATCCAGTGAGCCAAACCAGCCAGAGCTTTCATTCAGCTTTTATTACTTAATTATGTAATTAAGACAGTAATTTAAGCAAACTGTTCAATTTCATTTTAGTGACATGCTTAATACATGAGAACATTTTAAAATGCCAGAAATTAATTGATTTAATATTATACTTTATAATTTAACAATATTTCATATTTACACTTAAATGTTTCTGAAGAAAAATAAAGAATTTTGCATATATCTTGTGAATAAATAAAATAATTTTAAATGGAATTTTGCTGTGCTCTTTTTACCTTTCCTTTCTAAATTAAAGATATGTCCGTTAAACAACAAAGGAGATGTTATCAATAGCCACATCTTTTTTCACTAGGTGGGATATAGCTGTTGCTTGCTTGCAGAGTGCTAAGCAGTGGCTGAGGCCAAGAGTAAGTAGACGTGCCTTAAGAAAAGAATTATCAAGCCCTAAATAACAAATAGCCAATAGTTAGCACTTACACCATCTCTGTCTTCTAGTAATCTTAGTTTTTCCTTAGTTTCAATAAAAAAAGGAAGATACATAGGACATATCATAGCCGTGTGAATTTACAATACCGATTTCATGCTTACATATGGACAAAGGGTTATCTTTTTATTGAGGTAAAACTGGTATATAATATTATATAAGTTTCAGGTATACAACATTGTAATTCGATATCTGTATATACTGCTAATTTATTAATGACAAAAGTCTAGTTGTCATCCTTCACAAAGGGTCATTTTTTATCAGAAATAACATTTGAACTTTATTTTATTTAAAAAAATAATTAATTTTTAAATTTTATTTTAATTGTTATTCAAGTACAGTTTTTTGTTTTTTTACTCCCATCCCAGTCCACCCCCAAGTGATCTCCACCTCCCTCCCATTTCTACCCCCCTTAGTTTTTGTCCATGTGTCCTTTATACTTGTTCCTATAATCCCTTCCCTTTTCCCCCTGAAATTCCCTCCCCTCTCCCCTCTGGTTACTGTCACCCTGTTTTCTATTTCAATGTCTTTGGTTATATCTTGCTTGCTTGTTTGTTTTGTTGCTTAGGTTCCTGTTAAAGGTGAGATCATACGGTATTTGTCTTCTACCGCCTGGCTTATTTCACTCAGCATAATGCTTTCCAGCTCCATCCATGCTGTTGCATAGGGTAGGAGCTACTTCTTTCTTTCTGCCACATAGAATTCCATTGTGTATATGTACCATAGTTTTTTGATCCATTCATTTACTGATGGGCACTTAGGTTGCTTCCAACATTTGGCTATTGTAAATTGTGCTGCTATGAACATTGGGGTACATAGGTTCTTTTGGAATGGTGTTTCAGGATTCTTGGGATATAATCCCAGCAGTGCAATTGCTGGGTCAAAAGGCAGTTACATTTTTAGTTTTCTTAGAAAATTCCATACTGTTTTCCATAGTGGTTGTACAAGTCTGCAATCCCAACAACATTTGAACTTTAGTTCCTTTTCCAACACTCCTGAAAACCAGAACTAATGGCTAGATGCTAACAAGGCAGCATAGAATCCAGATTAAGAGTGCTGGACTTTGGAGCTAGACTGCTGGGGTGGAATTCCAGCTCCAATAATCATTAGCTGTTTGACCTTAGCAAGTTTAGCAATCTCCTTGGCCTCAATTTTATCTTCTTTAAAATGGAAATTCTTTTGTATTCATGTATCACATCTTCATTATGGATGAACCTTGAGAATATAATGCTAAGCAAAATAAGTCAGTCAGTAAAAGCTAGAATGATACGATTTCACTTATATGTGAGATACACAACTGAAACTCATAAACACAAACAACAGTACAGTGGTTACCAAAGGAAAGGGGGCTGGGTAGGTAGTAAAAGGTAAAGGTAGCCAAATATATAGTGATAGAAGATAATCTAAAATTGTGTGGTGGGAACACAATGAAACATTCAGATCATGTATCATAGAAATGTACATTCGAAACCTATATAATCTTATTAACCAATGCTACCCCAATATATTAATTTTTTTAAAAAATGGAAATTTTTACTTTACAGTAAGAACAACCTACTTCCTCAGGTTGTTCCAAGGATTAAATAAATGTATAAATTATTAATGCAGTTCCTGGCACAGTGTTAAGAATTTATGTTAGTGGTTTTTTAAAATTATTATTACTATAATTGTATCTTTAAAATATAAACCCGTTTTTAATCTTTCAGCTATTTCTATGTGATTAGAAATAGAGAAAGGAAAAAGGTCCACAGCAATACAATTGTTTTAATCTTTAAACAATTTAAATTATATAGTCACCTTAGCCTGGCATTCAGACAGACACACTCAAAAATTCCCTTCCCAATCATACAGAATGGGTTGGAGTATTTTATACTTAAGCAAGAGAATAAAAACAAACAGAGAGTCCAAACTCCATAGGTATGATTTTTAAAGCAAAGTGGTTATTTTCTTTTTTAAATATATTTTATTGATTATGCTATTACAGTTGTCGCATTTCACCCCTTTATTCCTCTCTGCCCTGCACACCTACTCTCATCCACATCCCCCCTGCTTTAGTTCATGTCCATGTGTCATAGATATAAGTTCTTTGCCTTCTACATTTCCTATGCTATTCTTAACCTCCCCCTATCTATTTTGTACCTACCATTTATGCTACTTATTCTCTGTACCGTTTCCCCCACCTCCCGCTTCCCGCTTCCACTGCCCCACTGATAACTCTCTATGTGATCTCCATTTCTGTGGTTCTGTTCCTGTTCTAATTGTTTTATTAGTTTCTTTTTGTTTTTGTTTTAGGTTCAGTTGTTAATAACTGTGAGTTTGTTCTCATTTTACTGTTCATATTTTTTATCTTCTTTTTCTTAGATAAGTCCCTTTAACATTTCATACAATAAGGGCTTGGTGATAATGGACGCCTTTAACTTGACCATATCTGGGAAGCACTTTATCTGCTCTTCCATTCTAAATGAAAGCTTTGCTGGAGAGAGTAATCTTGGATTACCTGGTCCTTGCCTTTCAAGACTTGGAATACTTCTTTCCAGCTCCTTCTTGCCTGCAAGGTTTCTTTTGAGAAATCAGCTGATAGTCTTATGGGAACTCCTTTGTAGGTAACTATCTCCTTTTCTCTTGCTGCTTTTAAGATTCTCTCCCTATCTTTAATCTTTGGTAATGTAATTACGATGTGCCTCCGTGTGTTCCTCCTTGGGTCCAACTTCTTTGGGACTCTCTGAGCTTCCTGGACTTCCTGGAAGTCTATTTCCTTTGCCAGATTGGGGAAGTTCTTCATTATTGGTTCAAATTAAGTTTTCAATTTGTTGCTCTTCCTCTTCTCCTTCTGGCACCTCTTTGATTTGGATGTTGGGACATTTAAAGATGTCCTGGAGGTTCCTAAGCCTCTCCTCATTTTTTTGAATTCTTGTTTCTTCATCTGTTCTTGTTGAATGTTTCTTTGTTCCTTCTGGTCCACAACATCGATTTGAGTTCCGGTTTCCTTCCTGTCACTGTTGTTTCCCTGTACATTTTCCTATATTTCACTTAGCATAGCCTTCATTTATTCATCTAACTTGTGATGATATTTAACCATTCTGTGAGCATCCTGATTACTAGTGTTTTGAACTGCGCAGTTGAAAGGTTGGCTATCTCTTCATCGCTTAGTTGTATTTTTTTCTGGAGCTCTGATCTGTTGTTTCATTTGGGCCATTTTTTTTGTCTCGGTGTGCCTGTTATGTAGTAAGGTGCAGAGCCTTAGGTGCTCACCAGGGTGGGGCAAGCCATGTTGCTGTGTTGTGACGCTGTATGTGGGGGAGGGGTCTGAGAGGGAACAATATCATCTGCTCCACTCTCTGCTGGTTTTTCAGGTACTTTCCTGGCTACCCACAATCAAATTGGGCCCTTCTGGTGCTGATTCCCAGGTGGGTGGGCTTGTGTATGTTCTGGGAACCTGTGGGTCTCTCCAACGAACTCTTCTGTGAGGCTGCAGGTTTCTCCTGCTACTGTATCAACCCCTACAAGTGTTCTCGATCAGAGGTTTGAGGCTTTATTTCTCTGCCCTGAAACTTTAGCTTGCTTGGTCTGTCTTGCTCCCCATTTGTTCTTCCCGGTTTATCTACACACAATGTGGGACCACCAAGTCCACAACCCACCATTTTGCCGCATTCACCAGCCACTGCCTTGCCCACCCCAGTCCACTAGCCACTGCCTTGTGGAGTCCTCTTCTCCCGGCTGCCCATCTCTGCCCCTTCTACTGGTCTGGGTGAATGTTTCTTCTTTAACTCCTTGGTTGTCAGACTTCCATACAGTTCGATTTCCTGTCAGTTCTGGTTGTTTTTTGTTTTTAAATTTGTTGTAGTTCTTCTTTTGGTTGTGCAAGGAGGTATAGTGTGTCTAACTATGCCTCCATCTTGGCCAGAAGTCCCAAAGTGGTTATTTTCATCCATAATGTATAATTTGGACTAGAAATTAGGTAGCAAATCATCTGTGAATCAGCCCAACAATGACAAGGTAAGATTAAGATAAGAAAAAAATAAATCTTTTATTAATCTCTCCACCAGGTGGAAAGGTATGAACATTGTTATCATTTGGGGGGAAAAAAACTACACATGTTGTAGGCATTGCTCTTTTTGCAATTAAAAATAAGTATTGAGAAATTTATATGCTATTAATTTTGACCTGCCATTCTAGAGTCCTTCAAATTTAATTTAATGATTTGCTAATTACACAAGAGACATGTAAGTTTTATTTTTAACTGTAATCAATAGTTACCTTCTTCAATTACTGTAAATAATCATGAAAACACAGATCAGAATAATCTCAGGCAACATAAATTTAATAAAATATTGATGTACAGAGATTAAAAATGGGCCAGGTGCCTCTTAAATATCATAATGTAGTCTTAAAGATAAAAATAAGTATATTTACATTTAAATTCAACATGTTTTATGTGTGAATTACATATTATATATAAATAAGTGAAACCACAAAGACCTAATGTCATTTCATACTTGACTATAAACCAGTCACATTACCTTCACCAAAATGTTAAATACCAGAGCAGGTAGTATTTGAGGATAATAGCACTCTTCAGTGACTTCTGAATTATAGCAAAAAAGTGAAATGTTCTTATCATACATACAAAGCATAACAAAAAAAGAATTGACCAGTGAAGAAGCTAACCTTGAAAACCTGGGGAGATCAGAGTTTACCAAATCCCAAAGATTGATAATAGCAGTATCAGACATCACACAGTACAAAATAAGATTATGAATTAGAAGTGGTTCACATTATAGCACAAATTAAACAATATCCTCTTTGTCAGCATTTCTTCTTCTTATAGCATATTTAGTATGCAAACAGAACCATTCTGGAGTATAGAGAGTCAAATATTATCAAACCAAACTTACTCAAGGAAATAAGCTGCTAGTTTTTATTAATCCTCAAAATGACAAATTCCACTGAAGCCATCAGGTTAACACTGCTACTGTGGCTTTCCAAATGTTAGCATCTCAAAACATTACAGCTGGCAAAATAGTACTATTTCACTGATAGCTTTTCATTCCTTTCACAGAGGGATATGTTTGGATAACTGTTTATCTCGCCCTCTGCTATCCTTTAGTAAAAACACAAGATGCCAATTTCTTGATATGTCAAGACTGCCCCAAGGAGATATAACTAATTTAAAGGCCTCATTAGACAAAAATACAAAGATCATTGGTAACTACATAAAGAGATTAATACACTAGTATACAATGGCCACAACCAGCTATACTTCTGTTTGTCTTCTTTGAAAATCATTCAATGAGCCACATTCTGATCTTTTTTTATAATTCATCAAAAGGCTTTCTTCTGGGAAATATTACTTGTAATAACTTACTCAAACAGAAAAAAACAATATACATTTGTTCACCACTG
The DNA here is from genome assembly GCA_004027735.1 of Carollia perspicillata. NCBI lineage: Eukaryota > Metazoa > Chordata > Mammalia > Chiroptera > Phyllostomidae > Carollia > Carollia perspicillata. Next base: position 25,487 of record PVKM010000395.1, read on the forward strand.
AACTTGAAAATAAAGAGTTGAGTTTTCCAAAGATGTAAATATCATCAGTGAAGAGGTACTTTTAAATATTTTGGCATGCACTATCCTACCCAAACTACAGAAAATATCACACTTACTTTATTATTATTCAATGCATACCTTATATCAAGCTATTAACTACTGAAAGAAGAATTATGACATAAAAAGATAAGCCTACAAATAGAACAATTGTTGATTCATTTTAATTGACTATAAACACAGTTTCCTTTACTTACAAGTCTTGCTATGATTTATAAACATTGAGGTTAGCAAAGAGAATAAGTTGTGCTAAAGCACTGAACCCTAGGAATTAGAAGACTTGGGATTTATTCTTGGCTGTACTACTTCAATCTATGGAGATTTGGGGCAATTCAATCTCTCTGAGCTTCTATTCTCACCCACATAAAGGGAATAGTGATGTCTGCCTTAATTTCACTTATGGAATTATTTTAAAGAGCAAACTCAATTTTTAAAATATTGGCCTGATATCTGCCATATTCAAGGTATTAACAGGGAAGTCAAAGATTAGCCAGACCCTAACTCTGCCCTCTAGGAGCTTACAATAAAAGTACATTATATAAGTGGTGGCATGTCGCATAAATATATGTAAAACATTGCCATTACTACATAGAAATAAAACTTTTACAGCATTTTATAATTTGAAATTCAGAAGGCTAGAAACCAGCCTAAATGGGTTTCTATACCACATAGAGCAAACTGATTCAAAACAACACTTTGAGCAGAGTCTGACCACATAATTAGTTAAATAAATTAGAATATAATAAAGACATTTTATACATGTGTTCAGTATACAAGAACCACTAATAAAAACTCTTAGGAAAACAAGTCTTTGAAATATATTTGGTCTGAGTAAGTATCAAGGCAAACTTCAGGCCATATCATAGCAAAACTTCTAAGATTTTATTATCTAAAAGGTCATATTATGACCTTTTTAGTGAGTTATATGCCAAATCAATTTTCTACACGAGGCTCTCAAGCCATTATTTCCCAATGACCTAACAAATTTTAACTGAAAAACAAAACAAAATAAAAACCCTGAAGTGGTGTAGTAAGTTGTAATAAGTAAAGATAAGCTGATGAATTGATTCCTAAATTTTAAATCCAGCCTCCATTTAAGGTTACATTATCCAACTATTGTGAAGAGAACACGAGATATCAGGTTACAATTACTACATAACTGAGAGTACATCTGGTAAATAACAAGTTGTCGAATCAGGTTCAAAATAATGAGGCCAAAGTTCTGGCCAAGATGGAGCTACAGGTAGAAATGTTTCCCTTCCTCACACAACCAAAAGGATAATAACAATGAATCTATAAACAATAAACAAACATAAGTCCCAGAAAATCAAACTGCGTGAAACTCTGGCAACCACGGAGTTAAAGAAACATTCACCCAAACCAGTAGGAGGGTGGAAGCAGGCAGCCAAGTTAAGAGGACATGCAGCAAGGTGGCCAACAGTGTGGGCAAGGCAGGGAGGGCTGGCTGAACAGGAAACTAAAGACTCCAATCTAGTTGTAAACTACTGTGGGGATTGCCACAGTGGGAGGAACTCCCAGTCTCACAGGAGAGAGTTTGTTAGAAAGTGGGGCTAGAGCAGAGCAAGCTAGCATCATTGTTCCCTCTCTGGAGTTTCTCCCACACACAGCACCACAAAGCAGCAAAGAAGGTTGCCCAGCCCTGTGGAATAGCTAAGGCTCTGACCCCTTACAATATTACAGGTGCACTGAGACATGGCCCAAATGAAAGAACAGACCAGAACTCCAGAAAAGGAGCTAAGTGACAAGGAGATAGCCAACCTATCAGATGCAGAGTTCAAAACACTGGTAATCAGGATAGTAACATAACTGACTGAGCTCAGTTGCAAAACGAAGGAACAAATGATGGCTACACAAAGTAAAATAAAAGAAAATATACAGGGAACCAAAGTGAAGGGAAGGAAACTAGGACTCAAAACAAGAGTTTGGAACAAAAGGAAGAAATAAACATTCAACCAGAACACAATGAAGAAACAACAATTGAAAACATGAGAGGATTAGGAACCCCTGGGACACCTTTAAATGTTCTAACATCAGAACCATAGGGGTGCCAGAGGGAGAAGAATAATAATAAGAAATTGAAAACTTATTTGAACAAATAATGAAGGGAAACTTCCCCCATCTGGCAAAGGAAATAGGCTTCCAGGAAGTGCAGGAAGCTCAGAGAGTCCCAAAGAAATGAGACCCAAGGAGGAACACACCAAGGCACATCACTATTAAGTTACCCAAGATTAAAGATAAGGAGAGGATCTTAAAAGTAGAAAGAGGAAAGGAGAGTTACCTACAAAGGAGTGCCCATAAGACTATCAACTGATTTCTCCAAAGAAACCTTACAGGCAAGAAGGAGCTGGAAAGAAGTATTCCAAGTCATGAAAGGCAAGGTTCTACATCCAAGATTACTGTATCCAGCAAAGCTTTCATTTAGAATGGAAGGGCAGATAAAATGCTTCCCAGATAAGGTCAAGTAAAGGAGTTCATCATCACTAAGCCCTTATTACATGAAATGTTAAAGGGGGTTATCTAAGAAATAGAAGATGATCAAAAACGATGAACAGTAAAATGACAACAAACTCACAACTATCAAGAAGTGAATCTAAAAACAAAAGCAAACTAAGCAAACTAGAAGAGGAACAGAATCAGAGAAATGGAGATCACATAGAGGGTTTTCAGTGGGGAGGGAGAGGGGGAGAATGGGAGAGAAAGTTACAGGAAAGAGAAGCATAATTGGTAGGCATAAAATAGACAGGGGGAGGTTAAGAATGGTATAGGAAATGGAGAAGTGAAAAAACTTATATGTACAACCCATGGACATGAACTAAGGGAGGGGAATTCTGGAGTGTTGGGGGTTACAGGGTAGAAGGGGGATAAAGGGGGGAAAATTGGGTAAACTGTAATAGCTTAATCAATAAAATATATTTTAAAAAGAATTAAATCATATAAAATAAAATAAAATAAAATAAAATATTAAATTAGTTTTTTAATTAAGTAATTTTGGTTCTCCCAATAGGCATAAACACTGAACATTACATGCTCCTGACAACTTTAAGAGAGATCAACATGTAAGAACTGAACTGGCATATATGCTCTTAAAATATATTCAAACATTTGAAAACATTAGGTACAGATAAATATGTATACATATACATACATGCATACATATATATACCAATGTATCTAATTGTATGTACACATGCATGTGTATATTCATATGTATAGATTTCAAACTGCATGTAGTTACTACTTCAGAGTTAAGGAGGTAACCTGTAGGACCTGGATATGGATCAAAGTTCACAAAGGCCCAATATCATCATTAACAAAAAGAAAAAATATCAAAATTGTTAGAAATATCAAGAAACTAAAGCATTACATACACTTCTTTCAAGTTAAACTTTAATTCAATAAATAAATGCTCTGAAAGTTCATTTTCATGCATCTGTATATAAACCAAATTATCATCACTAAAATAAAAACAGCACATGACATATTTTGAAAGGGCCAAAATCATTTTTAATAATCATTACTATAAGCTCAGACTAAAACAATGAATTCTGAGAGCAACCAGGTTTAAAACTCAGTTTTAGTTTGTAGTTTATGAACAGATCAAAAATTCACAAACACTCATTAAGTGTGTTTTTAGATTGACTATTCTTGTTATTGCTTCTTTAGAAACTACCTTTTAAAAGTGCTTTTGTGACTAATGTCTTTATGTTGACATATTTCAACAGTGAGCTTCATTACTAGGAAGAACAATAACCACAGTGCTTATTAAAATATAAATCATGATTATAGTTTGGTTTATTTGAATAACTGCATGCATAACCAAGCAAGATGTTTGCGTCAATTCTTTATCTTGCATGTAAGACACTTACATGGCTGACGAGAGTTTCAGTGGTTTTCTTCAAGAGTATCCTATGGTAAAACTTTAAATAACACCCTCTATACACATCCAAGTCAGATCAGATAAAATCCAGTTTGGAAAATGATCCTCGTGTAGTTACAATTTTTTATTTGGTGAGGTGATAGATGTTAACTATTGTAGTAGTCATTTTCAGTTACATACATATATCAAATTATTACATCTTACATTTAAACTTATACAATGTTGTATATCCACTATATTTCAATCAATTAAGATTAAAAAGAAACAAGAAAATGATTCTCTGAAGAAAATGTGTCCTATTAAATTTATGTTTTTTACAGCATATTTTATTAAATTTAACTTCAATAACTTTAGAATTTATGGAAAATTAAATGAAAATTTTCATTTTTTAAAGATCTTATTTATTTTTAGAGAGAGGGAAAGAGAGGGAGAAAGAGAGGGAAAGAGAGGGAGAAAGAGAGGGAGAGAAACATCAATGTGTGGTTGCCTCTCACATGCCCCCTACTTGAGACCTGGCCCACAACCCAGGCATGTGCCCTGTGTGAGAATCAAACCAGCAACCCTTTGGTTCACAGGCCGGAGCTCAATCCACTGAACTACACCAGCCAGGGCTGAAATTTTCATTTTAAAATACAGCTAAATGAGAAAGACTTTCAAATGGAAAAAAGGCAACTTTCTGTTTCTTCAATTTTTCTTATTTTTTAAATCAGTGAAAGCCAAATTTTAAATTACCATTAAATACAGAAATTGAATATCAAGTCTCAAAAATCTGTTAACAATCTGTCACCAGTGATTGGGCTCAGCAACATTAATTCAGGATGAAAATGAGCATTTCCAAACATAGTAAAATGAAATCACACAGCACAGACACAAAATGAAAAGTGAACATTGGATGCAAAATTGAGATTATTAGAGCAGTTAACACAAGACAAATTAAGTAAAGAAATGAAGCTGGTATGAAGAGATCACCATACAATTTAATTATGCTGTGATTTTCAAGATAAGTTTGATTGCCTAGTTCCTAGAGAAGACAAAAATTTTTATTGCGATTGGTTACATTTGCTGATCATATCACAGGACCATAGCAATATTTTGGTGTGAACCACAAGCATCTTTTGGATGATCACTAAAATGATTTCTGTGATGACATGCTGAGAACTTAACATTAAAAATGTAGATGGCATTTTGCTGCCAGGTATCAGTATAGCTTTACATTTAATAAAAACTAATACATCCAGTATTTCCTTTTTACTCTATGTTGATTTGCTTTAGTACAACTTTAAGAAAATGATGAAAGGCATTACTAAAAAGGATTATTAGATGCCATAGAAATGGAAGAAGCAAAGTATAAACCAAGCTGTATACTCGTAAGAAGTTCTTCAATTATAGATTTTAAAGTCCTAAAGACTGAAAAGCCTGCCAGCAAAATGAAGTAAATGGATAAATAAATAGATCATTCCGTTATACTTATGTGCATACCTGGTCTCCCAGAAGGACCTTGGGGCCCAGGGTTGCCTTTAGGGCCTTGTAGAACTGGACCTGGAGAACCAGGAGGGCCAGGGGTACCCTGCACACCAGGGAAACCAGGAAAGCCTGGTTCACCCTTTGGACCTGGAAGGCCAGGGATACCTGGAATGCCAGGTAATCCTCCATCACCCTTTTGACCTATGAAAACAAAGTGACATTAAAGAACACATTAAATTATGCTGCGTATTAGGCTGCCTATAAGGCTAAAGCTATCAGTACTTATTAGAACAAGTAATAAAATATAATAGGGTCATTTGTATCTCTCACCAAATATCCAACGCATCCAAAAAACTCATTCTTGCCCTGGCTGGTGTGCCTCAGTGGATTGAATGCTGGCCTGTGAACTGAAAGATCACTGGTTCGATTCCCAGTCAGGGTACATGCCTGGGTTGCAGGCCGGGTTCCCAGTTGGGGGTGTGCAAGAGGCAACCAAGTGATGTATCTCTTATACATCAATGTTTCCATCCCTTTCTTCCTTCCCCTCTCTCTAAAGGTAAATAAATAAGCAATCTTTATAAAAAACCCATTGTTCCTATTAAATATATTTATCTATTATCAGAAGTGTTTACTAGACTATGTATAGAAATATATAAGCAATAATAGCTTGTATACTGAAAGATAGCTTTTGTATCAGGACATACGGCAATGATCACATGACAAATTGCTGTGAAGAAAAAAGAGATAAATTATATAAAAGTATAAAGTATCTGCAAGGTTAGAGATGGTTGGAGAAAATACCCAAAATAAATGTTTTGTTGTTGTAGTTATCCTCACCTGAAGACATGCTTATTGATTTTAGAGAGAGAAAAAGGGAGGGAAAGAGAGAGGAAAACATTGATGTGAGAGAGAAACACATATTGGTTGCCTCCTTCACCAGCCCTGACTAGGGATTGAATTCTCAACCTAATTATGTGCTCTAACTGGGAATCACACTCATGACCTTTTGGTTTATGGGACAACACTCCAACAAACTGAGCCACATCAGCCAGGGCGTACATCAGCCAGGGCGTAAAACAAATGTTTTGAGAATAATTTTGAGGCTAATGGAAGATACAGATCTTCAATGGTATCTATGTGCCCTCAAAGTTAATTCTATCCAAAATTTAAAATCACAATCTAGACAAACTGTTATCAACTTTTCACACCACCGACATGCCTGAGAAGAACACATCAGTGACATATTAAATCAATCATTTTTATGTTGGGATCATGGGAAGGATATGGGAATTTCTACAAGATATGGATGTGGTTTGAAAAAGCCTCCATATAATATAAAATGGTTATTTGAGAACATAAATATACATAGCTGTACACACATTCTATTATTCACCTAACTATTTGGTTCTTACAATGAGAATAAGAACATGTGAGTGAAGGTCCATGTGTGTATGCACATACCCATACAAAATGCAAAATTAATATTAACATGTAGTTTTGAAGAGACATTTTTATCAGTAGTATGTATTTCTACAGTTTCCTTATATTACATGGGTAAAAGTGTTTTCTGGTAAAAAGAGTTTTAAAAATTTAGTGAAATCTACTTCTTCCTAAAAGTTTGTTTCCTTTATTTTTCCTCAGCATTTATTTATGAAGTTAATAAATAGATACCTATATGTGAATTTCCTTAAGAATATATTTTCTATAGTATAACTCCTCCTATTAAATTGATAATTAAGAACTACTTTAATTACCTGTAACTCTAGTTTTGAGTTTTCTGGGGTCATGTCCATTTTATAAAACTAAAATTATTGTACTGAAGAATATTCTCCATTTATGGACTTATTTAGCATGTTTTATTAGGAAATGTTTTCAATTAGCAATAATCACTCCTCAGATAAACCTCACTGGCTATGATATTGCCACTGTACAAAGCTAGCTGTTTTATTGAAGTTTACCAGAAAGTCCTGGGAGTCCAGGGGGTCCTGGGATTCCAAAGCCTGGTTGACCTTTCAGGGAATAAACCAAAAATTCTCAAATAGATAATAATAACTGAAACAGCACAGATTATCTTCCAATTATTTAAGTTTTTATTAAGTGATACAATGTATATTATATGAAACATGTAGAAGATTTATTTCAAACATGTAACTACAATTCTAACATGAGAAAACTATATACACATATATACTATTTGTGGTGAATGTTAAATATATACTTATATCATATGAATATATATAAATGGAATATAGATTGCACAGTAAAAGAAAGTCATCCAGAGAACTTCGTAAAAGTTGAACAGCTTCTTGACATGAAAAATTGAGCAAGAAAGGATATGGAGTTTTTCACAAGAGGGAAACAAGTTGAGTGAGAAATGTGAGATTATATTCCCAGGATATAGTGGAATATAATTAGTATGGGAAAGGTGTGGTAGCTTAAGAGTAAGAAAGAAGATATAATTTCACTGTGGGTAAAAAAGGGCAAAAGCTAAAGTATACAAGGAGAAAATTATAAAATTAAAAACAATAAAAAATATAGTACCTGGTTCACCCTTCTGTCCAGTTGGTCCAGGAATACCATCTTGACCTGGTTTTCCTTTTACACCTGGGTGTCCTGGTGGCCCAGGATGACCTCTGCCACCTAGATTACAGGTGAGGAAGGTTATATCTATTCCCTCCATTCCCTTTTCCTTCCATATTCCCCAGTCTTTCCATCCTAGATTCAAAGAGTTCTATCCAAAAGACAAAAAGTACCTCTGAGACACTCCTTTAAATTATAAAATATTATGAAAAAGCATAAAAAATAAAGGGTGATGTGAATAACCAACAGACTGATCATCCACTCATTATTCAAAATGTTTCAGTTTCTCATTTTAATCAAGCTTTAGACTATACAAGAAAATAAGGTGTGGGAGATGGGGTGCCTTATAGACCTCATATGGGATCAATGGAAGTGATTTCTTCATAATTCAGTAAACAAATAAAAGTACTACTCCTTGCCATTCTAAAAAAAAAAAAAATCAGGCTTTCTATTTATCACAGGATACTTGAAATAACTCTTCCTGGAAAAAGTGAGCCTCTAAAATAAGTTTTAACAACAATAATTTCATATAACTTTTATTGAGTTCTGCACTTTGTACTTAACAAGCAGAGCTAAGTGAATGATCACTGTTTCCTTGTCATGAAAATGTTCCCAGCTCTCTGAAATTATTTGACTTTCCCAAAATGAACATGAGGCTTGGTTTTGGAGAATAGCAAACTCTTTTCATGCTTACCTACAGGACCAGATTCTCCTGGAAGTCCAGGGTTCCCAGGAAGACCAGTAATGCCTTTTGGTCCAGGAAGGCTAGGGGTTCCTAGAGCAAAGTGTTCAGTTTAATCAAAAGAGAAAAACTGTGCTGATTTGGGAGCTACAACTTAAACTTACAATTCATAGTGTCAGCATACAAACAGTGAAGAACAGAAAAATATAGAAAAAGATGCTGGTGTTTGCTGGGTGTTTTAAGAATTTTAAATTTTAAGTTTATTTATCTAGAGGATGTATTTATTATATATTTATAATAAAAGTAATTACCACCATATTATATTCATGGAACTGGTAGGATTCCATTGTATAGATATATCAAAAATTTTAATCTATTCATACATTTTTTTAACATTTGGTCATGCTTTAGCTATTCCATAGTAGATATCTATTGTATTTATAGAAACTTGGATCAAAAAACTATGGTACGTTTACACAATGGAATTCTATGCAGCAGAAAGAAAGAAGGAGCTCCTACCCTATGCAACAGCATGGATGGAACTGGAAAACATTATGTTAAATGAAATAAGCCAGGTGGTGAAAGACAAATACCATATGATCTCATCTTTAACAGGAACCTAAGCAACAAAACAAACAAGCAAGCAAAATATAACCAAAGACACTGAAATAGAAAACAGGCTGACAGTAACCAGAGTGGAGAGTGGAGGGAATTTCAGGGGGGAAAGGGAAGGGATTACAGGAACAAGTATAAAGGACACATGGACAAAAACTAAGGTGGGTGGAAATGGGAGGGAGGTGGGGAGCACTGGGGGGGGTGGACTGAGATGGGAGTAAAAGACAGAAAACTGTACTTGAACAACAATTACAATGAAATTTAAAAAAATGCTTTAGAGTAAAAAAAAAAAAAGGAAACTTGGTCTACTTCTAGTTTTGGGCTATTATGAATAATGCTGCTATAAATATTTTTGCATTGATATTTTTGCAGGTATATGTCATTATTTATCTTGGGTAAACACCTAGATAGGAATGGGACAACTGATTCAGAGAGTAGGTGTATAGATATAGGTATAAATATAAATATAGATATATAGATATAGATATAGGTATAGATCTATATCTGCCAAACCATTTGATATTCACAATAACATTTGGAAATTCCAGTTGCTCTAGATCTTTGAACAACACATGGTGGTATCAGTTGTTTTAATAATAGCCATCCTGGTAGGAATGTAGTGTTAATTCATTGTGATTTTAATTAGCATTTCTTTGATGTCTAAGGATATTGATGAACTTTTCATGTGCTTAGTGACCATCCATATACCTTCTTTTATAAAATATCTGTTCAAAGTTTTCCCCATTTAGAAATATTGAACTGTATATCTTATTATTATTGACTTGTGAATGTTCTGTATGTATCCCAGAAATCAGTCATTTGTGAGATACATATTTTGGAAGTATTTTCTCCTATTCTGTAGCTTCCCTACTTACTTTCTTTCTTTTCTATTGTGTAGAGTATATTTTATTGATTATGCTATTATACTTGTCCCATTTTTTCTCCCTTTTATCCCTCCCCTTAGTTCATGTCCATGGGTCATACATATAAGTTCTTTGGCTTCTATATTTCCTATACTATTCTTAATCTCTCCCTGTCTATTTTGTACCAACCAACTATGCTTCTTATTCCCTGTACCTTTTCCCCCATTCCATCCCCTCCCCTAACCCATTGATAACCCTCCATGTAGTCTCCATTTCTGTGATTCTGTTTCTGTTCAGTCTATGGCCATGTCACCCTGAATGTGCCCGATCATGTCTAATTCTGTTTGTGTTCTAGTTTGCTTAGTTGTTTTTGTTTTAGTTTCTTAGGTTCAGTTGTTGATGATTGTTTGTTGTCATTTTACTGTTCATAGTTTTTTATCTTCTTTAATTTCTTAGATAAGTCCCTTTAACATTTCATAAAATAAGGGCTTGGTGACTATGAACTCCTTTAACTTGACCTTATCTGGGAAGCACTTTATCTGTCCTTCCATTGTAAATGAAAGCTCTGCTGTACAGAGTAATCTTGGGTGTAGGTCCTTGCCTTTCATGACTTTGACACTTTTTTCAGCCCCTTCTTGCCTAAAAGTTTTCTTTTGAGAAATCAGCTGATAGTTTATGGGCACTACTTTGTAGGTAACTTTCTCCATTTTTCTTGCTGCTTTTAAGATTCTCTCTTTATCTTTCATCTTGGATAATTTAATTATGATGTGTCATGGTGTACTCCTCCTTGTGTACAATTCCTTTGGGACTCTCTGAGCTTCCTGGACTTGCAAATCTATTTCCTTTGCCAAATTGGGGAAGTTTTCTTTCATTATTTGTTCAAATAATTTTTCAATTTCTTGTTCTTTCTCTTCTCCTTCTGCCACCCCTGTGATTTGGATGTCGGAAAGTTTAAAGTTGTCCCAGAGCTTCCTAAGCCTTTCCTCATATTTTTGAATTTTTGTTTCTTCATTATGTTCTTGTTGAATGTTTATTTCTTCCTTTAGTTCCAAACTGTTGATTTGAGTCCCAGTTTCCTTCCCTTCACTGCTAGTTCCCTGTATAAATTTCTGTCTGACATAATTTTATTTTTATTTTTAATTATTTTTATTGTTGTTCAATTACAGTTGTCTGTACTTTTCTCCCACCACTCCCTCTCACCCCAGCCAAACCCACCACTCTCTCTTGCTTCCACCCTCCCCCTTGGTTTTGTCCATGTGTCCTTTACAGTAGTTCCTGAAAACCCTTCCCCTCACTCTCGTCTCTCCCCTCCCTTCTGGTTACTGTCAGATTGTTCTTAATGTCAATGTCTCTGGTTATATTTTGCTTGCTTTTATTTCACTTTGCATGACCTTCATTTCTTCCTATTTTGTGTTTGTACTCAAATCATTTCTGTGAGCATCCTGATTACCAGTGTTTTGAACTCTGCATCTGATAGGTTGGCTATCTCCTCATTGCTTAGCTACTTTTCTGGAGTTTTTATCTGTTCTTTCATTTGGGCCATTTCTTTATCTCAGCCCACTTGTTATGCTGTAAGGTGTGGGGCCTTTAGTATTCACTCAGACGGGGCAACCCACCTTACTGCATTGAGGTGATATATATGAGGAAGGTGTCGGAGAGGGAACAATGCCACTTACTTGGCTCTTGCCCCAATTTCAGTCACTTTCCACACTACTCACAAGCAAATTGGGCCCTTCTGGTGCTGATTTTCCAGGTGGGTTGGTATATGTACATTCTAGGACTCCGTGGATCCGTCCAAAAAACTGTCCTGTGAGGCAGGCAGTTTCTCCTGCTACTGCACCTCCCACAGGATTTACAGTCAGAGGTTTTTGGGGCTTTAGTTTCCTGTGCTGGAACCCTGGGTGGTGTGGTCTGTCTTGATCTCAAGTTGTTCCTCCAGCCTCTCTGCACATGAATATGGAATGCTTGGTCTGCCAGCCACTGCCTTGCCTGCCTGGTCTGCCACCTTGCCGTCAATCCTCTCCACCCCAGCTACCCATCTCCTCCTCTCCTACCAGTCTGGACGAATGTTTCTTCTTTAACTCCATGGTTGTCAGTCTTCATACAGTTCGATTTTCTAGCAGTTCTGTTTTTTTTTTAAATTTGTTTTTGTCCTTCTTTAGGTTGTGCCAGGAAGCAAAGGGTATCTAGCTATGCCCCAATCTTGACCAGAAATCCCTATTTATTTTCTTAATGGTGTCTTTTGATGACAAGAAGTATAGAAGGGCTCAGGTTCTTTAGAAGGAAAAAAACAGTGTGGTACAATTGGATATCTGTATGGAAACAAATGAACCTTGACCCCTACTTCACACCAAAAAATATTTTGAGATACACCATAAACCTAAGTATGAAATTTAAACATTAAATTTTATTAAAAAATTGGAAGATTATTTCCATAAACTTGAGTAGGTAAATATTTCTTCAATAGGACACAAAGAGCACTAACTGTGAAAGAATATTGACAAGTTGGACTTTATAAAATTAAGACTGTTTGTTTATCACACAACAGTATTAAGAGAGTGAAAGACAAGGACATATTTGTCATATGTGTATCTGTCACAGGATTAATAAATAAAATATGTAAAGAACTGCTCTAAATCAATAAAATAAAAGACAAAGAACCCAATAAAATTTGATCAAAATCACTTTGGGCAAGCATTACAAAAATATGCTATGCAAATGTATAATAAGTATATGAAAAGATGTCCAACATAGTCATTCATTAGCAAAATGTGAATTAAAACATCAGTGAAATATTTCTATGTACCCATCAGTATATCTAAAATTAAAAAGACAGGTAAGGATATGGCCAACTGGATATCTCACAATGCAAAATAATAAACAATTTTTGGTCATGGTAAACCACCAGGAGCCACCCATGGACATTTTAGACATTGCAAGTAAGACTGTAATTCATAAAACCACTTTGGAAAACTGACACCATCTACTAAATTTAAATGTACTCAGTAATTCTACTACTACTAACCTTTTGTCTAAGAAATGAGTACATATGTCTATAAAAAGGCATTAAACAATCTTAATAGCATCTTTTTCCCCAATAGTTTGTGATAAAGGAAGAAATTTCCTCTACCCTTCTAGGTTCTTTCAACTAGCCTAATAATCTGTTCCAAAATAAGACAAATTAAAAAGAAAATAAACAAATTTACTTACATATGTATGGGAATCACACATACACAAGAGGTTCAGAGACAGAGAAGTAAAATGAGTTATATATGGAATCCTGAGGTAAGGTACCTGAGGCTTTAGGAGGGAAGATGATAATTCACAGGATAATAAGAGCAGAGGCTCAGTAATTAGATGTTTGTTCTGCCTCAGTGATAAGTCATAAAAAGTTATTTCTGGTAATAATTCTTATTATGGGCAAGGTCCCAAATTAAATTCTTTAAGATAGAAGTAAAATTCTCTTGAGCCTGCAGGGTCTCAATTGCCTTGAGATCAAAAATATTCAATACCAAAGTGGCACATCTTGGGGAGACCTGTTCTGAACACAAACTGGAAATAATCCAAAGGTCCATCAATAGGAGAACAAGTAATTGATTATGGTGTATTCTTTAATGGAATATTACAGAGCATTGATAAATAACCAAACTACTGAAACATGCAACAAGATAAATGAATCTTACATAATGGTGAGTGAAAGAAGCCAGACACAAGGATATATATATATATATACAATGATTTCATTTATATGAATTTCAAAAATAGGGAAAATTAATCGATTGTGATAGAAGTCATAGTAGTGGTTACCTGGGGGTATGGGTTCACTGTGAAGAAGAATGGGTAAGCTTTATGGTGTGAATGAACTATTTTATATCTTGATATGTATGGTGAGTATGTGGATATATTAATGGGTAAAAATGTATCTACAGTCCTGTATACTTTACTGTGTTGGTATTATATTTCAATAAAAATCTTAAGAAAAAGATATCTAAAGGCCCACTCCATCCATGCCACTGTTTAATCCAGAATAAACAAAACAAATTAAATACAAGCATAAATAGAGGAGGGACTATAATAATCTAATAGTTCAAGCCACTTTCTTGTTTATAGTACTACGTCCCTTTGCTTGCATGACATGGTCCTTGTCATTTAAATGAACTGGATGATTGTTCATTCTACCAACAGCCACCCACTGTGTGCCTGAGTACAATGTTCTAAGAGAATCAGCAGCAGACTGGGGGTTGGCAATGCACATTATCACCCATAAAAAAGAGTAAGGTCCCTTCACTGAATTATGGCTAGCAGTCAAAGATTGAAAAATGCTCCACCAAATATTCTCTGTCCACAGGATATTGTCCTGCTGAGTTTATAATATTCATTCTCATTTTATACAGAAAGAAATTTGGACAAAGAAATGTTAAAGAGCTAGTTCAAAATTATGTTGCTAGTCAGTATCTAATTGGGAAATAGAATAAAAGTTCACGAAATAGGACTATGCTCTGTGATATGGGCTAGAATAAATAAGGTAGGAGAGAAGGAAGCATTTAAGAAAAATATATTACCAGGAAATCCAGGAAGACCTGGTTGTCCTTTTGCTCCAGGAATCCCTGGTAATCCAGGTAAACCAGTATCTCCTACAGAACCTTTGACACCAGGGTTCCCTGGGTATCCAGGCAGACCAGGTTCACCCTAAAATATAAATAAAAAGATAAAACTGAAGTCTTTCCATTTCTCAGATTATATAACAATGTAACATTAAAGAAACTTTACTATGTGTTAGGCACTATGCTGATTGCTTTCCATAAATTGCTTCATTTAATCATCTCAACAGCCGTTTGAGTTAGGTTTTATCATCTCCACTTATAAATAAGAAAACTGAATTTTGGAGAACTCAAGTGCCTAAGATCACTAGTAAGTGGAAGAATTAGGATTTGCATCTAAGGCCTTCAGAGTCCTGAGCTCTTGCTATTCCCTGATATATTGTATAAATGCATTATCACCATTAATCCTTAACAACACTATAAGAAAGATACTGTCGTGGTAGAATCTGGATTTGGATCCAAATAGTCTGATTTCAGAACCTGTGATAATCATTCCTAGTATGCTACAATAAAATTCATTGCTTAGAATAAGCAGGCTCTACTGCAAAAGGTCAATTTCATCTTAACATAAAGAAGTCTGTCATTCTTCAGTGGACATCTCAAATCCCATTTCCTCCAGGAAACGTTCCAGGGCAAAGAGAGCTTACCCTAAGAATTTAGTGTAGATTCTTATTCTGTCATGTCTATAGTGGTTTTACTTATGCATGTCTTCACTCTTCAACTACACTGAAAATTTCTTTGGGGTCAGAGACAATTCATATATAACCATTTTTGCTTAATGAACATTTGCATTAAGTTTTTTTAAAAAAATTATTTATCTTTAGAGGGGAAGGGAAGGAGAGAGGGAGAGAAACATCAATATATGGTTGCCTCTCATGCATCCCCTGCTGGGAACTGGCCTGCAACCCAGGCATGTGCCCTGACTGGGAATCAAACTGCAGTTGTTTGGTTCGCAGGCCCACGCTCAATCCACTGAGCTACACAACCCAGGGCTGCATTAAGTTTTCTAATAAATACATAGAAAAATTCGACCCACTTTCACAAGTTAACAGAAGTTTCCCCCAATAACAATGAGAACATATATCATAACTTTATATCTATAACCATCACAGTATTCACTGCTCTGCTCATGAGAATCATGACCTATCCAACAAACTGCTAGTATTCATCTATTGAATACTTCCTCCCAGATTTAGTGCTTATGCTTGTCTAGACAAATCAGATAATCTACTTGTGATTCAATTTTTTTTCTGCCTTATAGTAAAACCCTTTTAAACTAATGCCTTTTACACCTCCCCTTTTAAAAAAAATCAAGCGACTTGGGCTATACATAAATAATGCCTATCTGGAACAACCCAGCTATTATTAATATAATGAGAACAGTTTGTATGACATCAATGTAACCTGGAAGACAAGGAGAGTGGACAGGAATGTGTATGAGTGAACAAGGACAACTTCACTGTACTAGTTAGTCAGTGGGGGCGGTAGATACTGTTGAGTGAGCATGTGTCCTGTGTAGCCATAGCACTGAAAATGACTGAGCAAGTAGAACAATGAATCTGCATCAAATTTTGTGTTAAGCTTGGACATTCCTCCACAACAACTACTGAGATGATTCAGAAGGTCGAAGCTATGGGCAACTGGTGATGGGAAGCTCCATTACAACATGCCCATTCATGCATCACATCTCCTGCAGAGTGTTTCGGTGAAACACAAAATTAACCATGTGACTCAGCTCCTCTACAGTCCAGATTTGGCACCCTGCAACTTCTGGCTTTTCCCAAAACTAAAATCACCTTTGAAAGGGAAGAGATTTTAGACCATTGATGAGATTGAGGAAAATAAGACAGGGCAACTGATGGGGACTGGGAGAACTGTAACATCCCAAGGTGCCTACTTTGAAGGGGACTGAAGCATCATTGTCCTATGTACAATGTTTCTTATATCTTCTTCAATAAATGTCTCTATTTTTCCTATTACATGGTTGTACACCTTCTGGACAGACTATATATGATATATTGTATATTATACATTTTATATAACATTATATATATTCTAAACCTTTATAAATCAAATGTCAGTACATTTTCACACACATAATAGGTATACAATTAAATTTTGGATTGAATTGGTTCCATCTTAGGTATTTACACAGAAAAGCTTTTAATAAAATATAATTATTCTTGTTATTAATAAACCAATGACATTTATATGCTATAATAAAAAAACAAGAAGAAAATTCAGATATTCTAATGGTAAACTTGAAAGGTAGTAGACAAACTATGGTGAAGTATGTTAAGTTCTAGAAATAACGCAATCCATAATTTCAACTAGTACTAGTTCTTTCATACAGTTCTTTGTCACTACCTTATGGCCCTAATCCTTCAAACCATTTAAACTGTAAAAAAAAGAGTAAACATTTTACTGGGGTTTCTGAAAAGAACTAAAATTTGTTAATTAACTTTTATCTAAACTTCTATTATTCATACATACTTTCAGAGAAAACAATGAACTTGAAAAAAGGTAAGCAAGAAGACTGACAGCTGTCAGGGGTGGGGGTCAGAGGAGGCCTAGATGAAAGAAGGTGAAGGGATTAGCCAAAGAGCATATATGCATAATCCATGGACACAGACAAATCTGTGGTGATGGCTTGAGGGAAGAGGTAGCAGAGGCTGGGAGCAGGGAGGCAAAGGGTGGGCAATAAGGACATCTGCAATAGCATCAACAATAAAAAAGAGAAAAAAGATAAGAATGAAGAGATAAAAATGAAGGCAGTATTCAGAGAATCAACAAACTGGCCAGGAATCCTATAAATCACTCTGATAAAGGGAAATTATAGTATACTTACACTTTTAGCAAAAGCTAGACATGACTTAAATATACTTAAACCACAAATATGTACATTTCTTCTGCCAGGCTTTGATCATATTTAAAAAAATTAGATATAATCCACATATAACATTATATTAGTTTCAGATCTATAACATAATGATTTATTTGTATATATTTGTGAAATGATCACCACAATAAATCTAGTTAATATCTATCACCTTACACAATTATAAAACTTTGTTCTTGTGATGAAAATGTTTAATATTTAGCCCTGACTGGTGTAGCTCAATGGATTGAGTGCAAGGCTGTGAACCAAAGGGTCATGGGTTCAATTCCCAATCAGGGCACATGCCTGGGTTGCAGGCCAGATCCCTAGTAGGGGGCGCACAGTGCAACCACACATTGATGTTTCTTTCCCTCTTTCTCCCCTAGTTCCCCTCTGTCTAAAAATAAATAAATAAAATCTAAAAAAAAAAAGCCTAGGAAAATGTTTAATATTCACTCTTTAATCAACTTTCAGTATATTTACAAAGATATCATGCTGTACATTATATCCCATGACTTAATTATGTTATAGCTAGAAGTTTATAATTTTTGAATTTTATTTCTCAATTACAGTTTATATTCAATATTATTTTGTTTTTGTTTTAGTGGACTGCATAGTGGTTAGAGAAACATTTATACAAAGTGGTTCTTCCCAAATTTCTACTACTCACCTGGCATCATACATACTTATTACAATATTATTGACTATATTCCCTATGCTGTACTTTACATCTTCATAACTATTTTTTACAGCCAATTTGTACTTCTTAATCCCTTCACCTTTTTCACCCCTGTACTCCAAATACCTTCCTCCACCCCTCTGGTAACTGTCAGTCTGTTTTCTGTATCTATTAGTCTGTTTGTACTTTTTAATTTCCTTCACCCATTTTGTCCATATCCACTCCCCACTTTTGGAAACTGCTATTCTTTCTCTATACCTATGAGCTCATTTTTTTGTGGTTGATTTTATTTTGTTCATTTATTCATTATTTTTAGATTCAACATATAAATGAGATCACATGGTATTTGGCTTTCTTTGTCTGACTTATTTCACTTAGAATAACACCCTCAATGTCCATCTATGTTGTATCAAATGGCAGGATTTCCCTCTTTTTTATGGCTGAATAATGTGATATATGTGCACAATATACCATTGCACCATTTTGGTTATCCATTCAACCATTGTTGGACATTTAGTTTGCTTTTATATCTTGGATTTTGTAAATAATGCTGCATGAACATGGAAGTGCATTTATCTTTTTTTCTTTGCATAAATGCACAGAAGTAAAATTGCTGATTCATATTGTAATTCTATTTAATTTTTTGAGGATGGTTCATATTGTTTTCCATAGGATTAGTAGATATCTACTTCTGTCCAAAACATTCACAGAGACATTTGGTCCATGCCAAACAGTCATTGATATTTGGTCCTGTCCCAAACATCCACACTTAGAAAATGTCTCTGGTTCAAATAGCCCATGTTTATTTCTACTTTGAGTTTACAGAATTAACACATAAAATACTGTCATGTTTTATTGGTCCAATAATTGTGTTGTGGTTTTATTTCCAATAATAATCTTTGCCTCAGTAGCGCAGCTAATAGTGGAACATGGGGTCAGGTGGATGGGTCCGGTTTCAAATCTTGCAGAAGAGGGGAATTTATATTAACCATGGTCCGAAAGTCTACATGGATGTATGTTGTTGAAAAAATTTACATCAATATATATAAAGGATATTGGTCTCTAATTTTCTTACAGTATCTTGTCTGGCTTACAGTATCCTGTCTGGAATCAGGAAAATGCTGGCATAATAGATTGAGTTTGGAAGTGTTCCTTCCTCTTCATTTTTTTTGGAAGACCTAATATATGGTCTATAGTGGGGAATGTTACATGTTCCCTAAAAAATGTGTACTCTACTGTTGTGGTTGGAATGTTCTATGTATGTCTGTTTGGTGCAACTAATATTGCCCATTTTAAAAATTGGTTTATTTGCTTTCTTATTGAATATAGCAGTTATTTATATATTTATATATTCTGTATACAAATCTCTGATATACCTATCAGTCATAAATATTTTCTCCCTTTCTGTGGGTTGTCCTTTACTTTCTCAATGTTATCATTTGCAAAACAAAATTTTAAAAAATAATATATTCCAATTTATATTTTTCTTTGGTTGTTTGTGCTTTTGTGTAGCATCTAAGAAATCATTAGTCTAACTGAAAGTCATGAAGATTTAGTCATGTTTTCTTCTAAGATTTTAATAGTTTAACTCTCAAATTTAGTTAAATTATTCACTGAAGGTTAATTTTTGTGTATGATGTGATTTAGGGTGCAGAAATTCATTCATTTGCATATAGGTATCTTATTGTGTTTAGCATCATTTGTTAAAATATTTTTATCTCTTCTAATTGTCTTAGCACCTTTGTTGAAAGTCAACTGACAAAAAATGTACAGGTTTATTTCTGAACTCTATTTCATCAGTTCCTATGTCTATCCTATGCCACTATTACATAGTCTGGACTGCTGTAGTTTTATTGTAAATTTTGAAACTGAGTAAAACATATATACAAAGTGAGCCCTCTAAATTAATTCTTTTATTTTCAAGATTGTTTTGATTATTCTGGATTCTATATATTTTCACAGGAATTTTAGTATCTGCTTGTCAATTTTAGCAAAAAGCAACCTGGGATTATGACAGACTGTTTAGAATCTGTTGTATGATTAAATTTTAAGAATATATGAGGACATTTGCCAATTGAAGCATTTGATGCTTCCATCCATTATAATTTCAGAGATGAGTTATTATGGTAATTTTGCTTCCAGTATATAAATGTTAAAATTCAGTGAGTACAGAAAAAATATATATATGAACAAATTTAGAAATATTTTAAAATTACATTTTAAATCAATGAATAAAGAATGAAGTTTCACCTTATACAACATACAGAAAAGGTCAGATGGATTAAAGATGTTAATATTAAGGACAAAATCTCAAAGGTACTGGAAACAATAAGATTATAAAATTCTTAGGATATAGAAGTCTTTATAACAATCAGAAAACTGGGATCCTAATCTTTACCACCAAATCTGCTTCTCCCCAAATCTTTCCTATCTCACTATGTAGCAACTCCATTCTTCTAGTTGCTCAAGACAAAAAGTTTGGATCCATCCTTGATATCTCTCTCTTTCTCCTATTCTATAAGCAAACTGTGCTGGCTTCACCTACAAAATATATTAATATTCTGACTATTTCTTATTCCCACTAACTCAGATATTCAGTTAAGACTACTACTGCACTTTTATTAATTGCCTGAGTTACTTTCTTTATGTCTTTTCACATTAGTCAATAATAGCTGGACAAAGACCAACAACCCCTTCACTAAAAAGAGAAAAGAAAAACAAAACCAGGCAGAAATAAGCCTTTGGTTTACTGAAACATACAAAGAGATTAAGATTAAGATAGAGGTAAAGAGAGAAATCAGAAGCCCCTCGCCCATTTTTTGAACTGGCTGCAAACCCTAAAACATACCTCTTTACAATGTAAGAGAAAGAGGAAGGGATAAATTTCTTGCCAGAATATACTATAGCAGTCTATAGTTTATTTAATTAAGAATTAGGAATGAGCACAGTATTAAAGAAAAATCACATTTGCTCTGGCATATGTCTAGAATACGATTACCTTTGGGCCAGGAAGACCTGGAGGACCAATGCCTGAAACACCTGGATCACCTTTTTCTCCTTTCTGTCCAGGTAATCCTGCGGATCCAGATTGTCCAGGAATTCCAGGAGTACCAGGGGACCCTTTCACACCCTGAGGGCCTGTTAAAAACATGTAACATGCAATATTTTACAAAATACCTTTTAGTTGTGAAATACCTATGATATATATGGCCAAATAAAAGAGTTTGAAACAGAACTCTGCAGATTCTATGGAATATAATAATGAGCTTTACAACCAGGATTATATAAAAGACTATTTTACAGGAAGTTTAAATGAAAGGGATACAACTGGAAAAAAAGTACACGTTTGTAAATTTTTACTTTAAAGTTTTCTAAAGCTCTGTGCCTTAATTCCTAGTTCAAATATTTGTATAATCAGAAGCTTTACCCTCTATTTACCTTAGATAGTGTCTCATTTTGATTCTGTGAACACCAGTCTCTTTTCTGATAACAAACAGAGTGAACCATCTTCCATTAGCTGATCTAAATATTTGGGAGAGTTCATCACTCACCTGGAAAACCCATATCACCTGTGTTTCCATTAAGTCCAGGGGGTCCTGTAAGTCCTGGCTTCCCAGGAAGACCAGGATTACCCTGGGGACCTAAGAAAATCAAATTGGTAAAGTTAAGAGAAGTCAGTAATATTGAGGTTGCCTGATTTCCTGAAATGGATCATAATTAAAATTCAATCATGTAATTGGATGGATCAAATATTAATACACGATCAAGTTCCACAGATATAACTCAGCATAAATCAGATAAGAGGTGCCTAAGAAATCTCCTTAGGGACATATTACAATATAATCATGGTAATAGAGATCTCCTAATACAGAATTATTTTAAAAATTAAAAATTTTTACCAGGACACCTTGTTTTTGCCTTAAAATTACTTCAAACACCCAAAGTCTTTGTTGTATGTGCATAACTATCCTTACTGTATCTGTCACATACAAATCCAATATAATGAGTCTGTTTTTAAAATATGCAGAAGTAGCTTTACCATGTAGGTTCTAATTATATGAAAGCAAGAAGAGCAGCCCTGGTTGGTGTGGCTCAGTGGACTGAGCACCAGGCTGCAAAGTGGGGGGTCACTGGTTCGATTCCCAGTTGGCATGCATGCATGGGTTGCAGGCCAGGTCCCTGGTAGGGGGCATGGGAGAGGCAACCATGCATTGATGCTTCTCTCCCTCTCTTTCTCCTTCTCTTCCCCTCTCTCTAAAAATAAATAAATAAAATCTTTAAAAAAAAGAAGAGCAAAGTGGTAACCTGTCATGGTATACCCCCAATACATTTGTCCATGGATAGATGTGTTGATGAAGAGGTTCTGGATGGTCACCTCCTACAGTCCTGGCTGCTGTGTTTACACATTCTTCCTAGAGGTTAGGTGCCTGAGCTCTATGGTGTCATGTTCGTATCTTCCAAGGATCCCAATGTTGCCTTAAACATTTTTTCTTTCACACTTATTTCCAACTTGGAGAAGAAAAAACAGAAGATGTGAAGGACAGAAAGGGAGGTAATTTTTCTTCCCAACCACATTAAGGCAATGTAGTACAGAGTCAAAAGGAGAAAAACAGACCTAAAGAGTTCTTATGAAGATGGGGGCCAGCTCCTCTTTACTCATTAGGGGCCCAACTAAAAGAAAATGGTTTAAGAAGCAGCAACAAAGAGTTTTGTTAGCAATAAGAAAAATCCATGTTGACTGTATGAGGATGATTAACATGGTTTAATAATTGATCTGATGGTAAAGAACTAAAAAAAGTGAATTCTTCAGGCTCCTACCAGATAACTGTCTTATTTACATGTGTTGCAATTTATGCAAATAAAACCCAGCACCTTACTTGGATACACTTCTGGTTATATGTAAACTTTGCTACTATGAAAAGAAAAAATTTGACCAAAACAGTCTATAAATCCTGTATTAATAGTTGAGCCAAGTGGCAACATTTTTTTTTTTTTGCAAAGAGAGAACTCCATATCTCAGCAGCTACACAAGCTACTCAGTAGCTACTCACATTGCCATGACCAGATGGCACATGACCATCACACATGACACATGACAAATACATAATAAATTTTTCAGGGTTTAGGATCAGCTATCCAATTACTACAGGTGGTCTATCATACATACCTGGTAGTCCTGGTAATCCAGGTTTCCCACTCAGTCCAGGCTGCCCTGTGTCTCCAGGCAAACCCTGGTAACCTTTTGGCCCAGGCACCCCAGGAATACCTTCCAAGGATGCGTATAAGAGACAAGTTAGGTTGATATCATTAATCTGTAAAATTAATTTGTCAAAGAAGGCTACCCCTATTTTGAACTGTGAGTGAAAAACAGACATTAGTGATATACAGATATAGCATGAACCAACAGCACTGGACTCGTGCTAAAATCCTCACTTTTTATTTAGCTACTATTAAGAATTTAGAGCATTCAACAATTAAGTCACTTTCCTCTTTGGGCTACAGTTCCTCACACTGTAAAATGAAGGATTTGGGAGAGATTATCTCTAGGCTATCTCATATTCTACAATTACCTTTAATAACTCTATATTAGAGGCAAGTATAGAGTCTTTACTAACTCTGTTTTACAGAAGCCATAAAATGAAAAAGAAGTCTTGCAAGGAGTAATTCAAAAAAGATATATCATTTTAGTAATAAAAAATTAGATGGCCTTGCATTTTTTGACTACATACAAAACTACCATGATGCCTTAAACACATTTTTGATGAAAAATACCCTCCACCAAGACCTGCTCTTGAGGAAAATTTTAACATCAGTGTACACACATACCCAAACACACACTCACATGTACATACGGACTGACAATATTAATGATTACAAAACAAAGAGAGCCACAAACTTTACCACAAGCCTGTTTTAGAGTTCCGTGTTGTTAGAAAGACTATTCTATATAGATTTGATTATAAATGTTTTATTTATTTGTGCTTATCCAAATTTTCTGATGTTTTGCTATGAATATGCTATATTTTTATAAAAATATTTTTTTTCATTAAAAATTCTATACTTCATAATTTATTTGGTTTTACTAAAATAACTATAAAAAGTACAGCTGTTCCTTAGATCTATTTTCAGTGACTTCCCCCCAGGGCCCAGCTTGCCTGTTCAAATTGCAGTACTTGTTTATTCTGCCAAGGCAGTATAACAATGAAGTGTATTAAAAAGCCAAGTATGGCCTTCTGGTTAAGATAGAGGAGTAGGTAGATAAGCTTTGCCTCCTTGCACAGCCAAAAGAAGAATCACAACTAACCTCAAAATAAAAAACACCCAGAACTGCCACAAAATTGAACTGAATAGAAGTCTGACAATGAAGGATTTAAAGAATTCATATTCATCCAGATGGGTAGGAGGGGTGGAGACGGGAGCTGGGGCAGAGAGGACATGGTGTGGGGCGAAGAGGTGGTAGTGGTAGAATGGGCAGTCCTACATTCACATGTGGTGGATAAAAATAGGGAGGGATAACTTGTGAGTGAGCAATCCCACTGCCATACCAGAATGTGAAGTCCAGGTTCCAGTGCTGGGAAGAGAAAGCCTCATAAATTCTGGTTGTAAAAATCAGTGGGGGTTGGAGTAGTGGAAGAAACTGCTGGTTCCTCAGGACAGTCTGTTTAATGAGCCCACACAAACTTAGAATGTATGCAAACCTCCCTACTCTGGGAATCACCACTAGGGCAATAGCTTGAATGGTATCAGTTACATATGGGAAGCGGGTGAAGTGACTGGAAACATGGTGAGTGCCTGGCAAGACTCCAGAAGCCAAGCAGAGTCATTGTTCCCTCTCTAATCCCTCTCCCCTATACAGCACTACAGAGTGGTGAAGTGGGTTGCCTGACCATGGTTAATATCTATGGCTCTGCCCCATATAATGTAACACATATGCTAATACTGGGAGTCAAAACAGCTCTACCTAGTACACAGAAACAAACACAGGGAGGCTGCCAAAATGAGGAGACAAAGAAATATGGCCCAAATGAAAGAACAGAACAAAACCCAGAAAAAGAACTAAACAAAATAGAGATAGCAGAGTTCAAAACACTGGTGATCAGGATGCTCTGAGAACTCATTCAGTATGGCAAAAACATAAGAGAGGAAATGAAGACTACACTAAATGATATAAAGAAAAATCCACAGGAAACCAACAGTTACGGGAAGGAAGCCAGATTCAAATCAACAATTTGGAACATAAGGAAGAAATAAACAGTCAGGTAGAACAGAATTAAGAAACAAGAATTCAAAAAAATGAGGAGAGTATAAGAAGACACTGGGACATATCCGAATGTGCAAACATCTCAATCATAGGGGAGCCAGAAGGAAAAGTGGAAGAACAAGAAATTGAAAACTTATTTGAAAAAATAATGAAAGAAAACTTCCCTAATTTGATGAAAGAAATAGACATACAATTCCAGGAAGCACAAAAAATACCACACAAGTTGGACCCAAAGAAAACTATACCAAGACACATCCTAATTAAAATGTCAAAGGTTAAAGATAAAGAGAATCTTAAAAGCAGCAAGAAAACAAGATAGTTACCTACAAAGGAGTGCCCATAAGAGTGTCAGCTGACTTCTCAAAAGGAACTTTACAGGCAAGAAGGGGCTGGGAAGAAATACTCAAAGTGATGAAAAGCAAGGACCTACAACCTAGATTACTCTATCCAGAATGGAAGGGCATAAAAAGTGCTTCTCAGACAAGGTAAAACTACAGGAATACATCATCAGCAAGCCATTATTACATGAAATGTTAAAAGGACTTACTTATTTAAGAAAAAGAAGATAAAAACTCTGAACATTAAAATGTTGATAAACTCCCAACTATTAACAGCAAAATATAAAAAACACATTAAGCAAACAATTATAACAAGAACAGAATCAAAGATATGGAGATCATATGAAGGGTTATCAGCTGGGAGGGAAAGGGGAAGAATGGGGAAAGAGGTACAGGGATTAAGAAGCATAATTGGTAGGTAGAAAACAGACAGCAGGATGTTAAGAATACTATAGGAAATGGAGAAGTCAAAGAACTTATACACATGACCCATGGACATGAACTAAGGGGGGGTTGCTGGAAGGAAAGGGGTACTGGGCAGAGGGGGGCCAAGGGGGAAAAGCTGGGACAACTATAATAGTATAATTAATAAAATATACTTTTAAAAGCCAAGTATGATATGGATATCAAAATACTACAGGGCAGCAATGTACTGCTCATCCCCATCTTGTTTCAGGGGAAAAAACTAAAGGACCAGCAAATTTCCCAAACACTGCAATCTGTTTTTGAAGTAATTGTGTCTACTTATCTTTTTCCCTCAACTACATCATATACTGCCTTCTGGAATCCTCAAGGTGACTGCCTAAATCTATTTTTAAAACCTCCCAGTTTGCGATATATAAGCTAAAAAGAAAATAAACAAAAGTAGATCAATGAAATAGTAAAAACCAACTGAAAATTAATGTACATTATAAAAATTTGATGCATCTAAATACTTTTCATTGGTGAATCCAAGACTATAAGTCACTTTTCATGACATTAAAAATTAAACTTCAGACATATCTGGAAATGTATTAAAGGATAAATAAATCCACTTACCTGGTAAACCAGGGTCCCCCTTTTCTCCTTTTGAGCCCAGCAGCTCTGAATCCATTGGTCCAGGAGGGCCAGGAAGTCCAGGTTCCCCTTTACTACCTTTTTCTCCTGTAGGACCAGGAAGTCCTGGCTGACCCTGCAAACCATCATCACCTAAAACCGACAAGTGTGGAGAAGACAAAACAGATGATATTTATCCATCCAGAGTTAATGAATATAAATATTATTCATATCATATGTTCTGCAGGTGGGTAGGCCAACTATCTAAAACACATTTTTATATTCAAATGAGAATCTCTCTTTCTCTGCGGTTCTTTGACTATTACAGAGACTGTAAATAAAGTCAAAATTTAATTTCTATAGTTTATTATTTACCATGTCTCATGGTATCCAAACTAAATATGCCACAAAATTGAACAAAGTACTTATTTAAATGTCATATTACATAGAAACAAATGCAACCAAGTAATGCTGGTTTTAAAGCAGCATTTCAATTTCTATCTTATATGCTTCTTCCAGCAAACACTGAATATTACCTTTGAGACCAGGAGCACCACTTCTGCCAGGAATTCCCAAAGGTCCTGGTGGGCCTGGAGGTCCCGTCACACCCATTTCACCTTTGGTACCTTTGAATAATATTGATAAGTAAATTTTACCTTTTCTGGACCTTGGAAAGATAAAAGATAAGTTGTAAGATGTCAACTGGAAAACTATTGAGATTTGGAGGGAAAGCACTAAGTTTTTATACCTTCTCTACTTTTGTAACTTAGTGACCACTACTATTGATACCCATAAATAAAAAGCCTCAATGCACTAGTTAATATTTAAAGATGGTCCTCCTTAAAGAATGACATGTCCCCATATACATATACATTGTGTAGCCTTCTCCCCTGGAATTTTGGCTAACTCTGTGACTTGCCTTTGACTAACTGACAATGTATGTGGCACTGTATGACTCCCAAGACTAGATTATAAGAAGTCTTGCAGCTTCCACCTGGAGCTTTTGGAACACTAAATTTTGGTTTTGGGAATTCTCTCCTTTGAAAACCAGCTGCCCTGAAAGGAGGATAACTACCCTGACACTACCTTAGTGGAAGGAGCTCAAGTCATGTTAGGAGACATTATAGATAATGAGATACTATGTGAAGAGGCCAAGAAACACTCATTTGTCAAACAACTGTTATCTTGGAAGTAGGTCCTTCACCCCCAACCACTCTAGCTGATGCCACTGGATCAGAGCTAAGAAACTCATTAAGTCATCCCTTAATTCCTGACCGGCAAAATCTTCAGCAAAATAAAATGTTTGATCTCAACCATTAAATTCTGGGGTTGTTTGTTATATAGCAATACATAATTGGAGTTCTCACAAAACATAATGCAAGTAGCAAAGTCACTTTCCCGCAATCAAAAACATTTAATACTTTTCCTTAAGGGATAGTGTCAATCCAGAAAGTACAATAAAAGAATAATAACCCACAGTCACATCAGTTTTAATTTAATGAATCCAAAACCAGAGAAAACTTTAAGTAAATTACCTGGTAATCCAGAGACACCTACTTTTCCTGGAGGCCCTGGCAATCCTGGGGGTCCCATAGAACCAGGTGCTCCAGGGATCCCCAAACTGCCTCTCTCACCAGGGGTTCCTGGAACATCTAACCCAGGAGGGCCAGGATCCCCCTTCTCTCCTGGTATTCCATGCAAACCTAATTAATACAACATCATTGTTAACAAACATTAAAGCAATTTTAAGAGATGTATCTGGTTATTTTCCTACCAATCAAGTACTAGAATCTGTATATAACAAATCTAACAGTGAGTTAGAAACATTTTTGACATCATGTACATAAAATGACCTAACAATCAAACTTAAGGATTTTCAAGTTCAAAGTTTGTCTGGAAAATATCCAGCCATTGACAATATAATGAGAACAATTTGCAAGACATCAATGTAACCTGGCAACTTAGGAGAGTGGACTGGAAAATGCATGTGTGAACAATGACAGCTTCACTCCACTAGTTAGTGGGGGCAGTAGATGCTGTTGACTGAGCATGTGCACTGTGTGGCTGTTGCATTCAAAATGACTGATCAAGTAAAGCAATGAATCTGCATCAATTTTTTTGTAAAGGTTGAACATTCCTCCCTGAAAGCTATTGGGATGATTCAGAAAGCTGCTGCTATGGGCAACTGATGATTGGCAGCTTCATCATGACAACACACCCACTCATGCATCATATCTGGGTACAGAATTTTCATGAAGCATCAAATCACCCAGGTGACTCAGCCACCCTACAACCCAGATTTTGTACCTTGTGACTTCTCTGGTTTTTCCCAAAACTAAAGCCACCTTTGAAAGGGAAGAGATTTTAGACCATCAATGAGATACAGGAAAATATGACAGGGCAGCTGATAGCAATTGGGAGAACTGTGTGAGGTCCCAAAGTGCCCACTTTGAAGAGGACTGAGGCATCATTGTCCTATGTACAATATTTTTTGTATCTTCTTCAATAAATGTCTCTAGTTTCTTGTGGACTAATATTTTTTATAAAATACAATAAAATTCCTAAAAAATAAAGTAAAAATCCAATGACAAATAGAATATGAGCTTACCTTTTAGTTATAGTCAACAAATAGAATTACACTGTGAAATTGCTATAAAATTTTCTAAATGCTTATTTTTAATTTCTACTAATTCCAATGTAGACTGATAACAGTCTGCGATTCTAAACTGATCCTTGAACTTACATTGCTCTAAGGTATTGGGATATATATAATCCAAAAAGTGATTAATGAGTAAGTGAGTTACATGGATCCTTTTAACTATACTTTGGCTTTGTATATGCTGTTTTAATAATTGTTATTAGATTTTGTTGTTTTGTTTCTCAGTATTCTAGACAGGGTTTTACAGAAAAAGATATGACACCACAAAAATATTTAACCTTAGTAAGATTCTGGAAGTCTGAATTACTCCAATAAACAAGGTGGTTAAAAAGAATATGCATAAGGAAAATAATTATGCTACAAACATGGAGGGAGTTCCCACTCTAATACTATACTGTAACTTAGTGAGTCATTCAACATTGTTGGTCCTTGACTGTTAAATGGGATGCGTCATAACTGACTGTAAGCTGGGGGCTGAGCAGGTGAAAATTCTAAGCATCTCTTCAACAATAAGATCTAATTTTATTGTTGAAGATCCATAAGCAATTATTTTTGTAAGAGAGCAATTATTTTTGTAAGATCTGTTTGATGTTATATACCAGTATGTCCTTAAACTGATTTGAGAATTCCTTTTACTTAGCACAGTGGTTATGGTTCCATTGCTGACATTTTATAGTATAATACTATAAAAGGGAAACAGGTTTTATATTATGATATATTTTTAAAGATTTTATTTATTTAATTTTAGAGGGGAAGGGCAGGAGAGAGGGAGAGAAATATCAATGTATGGTTGCCTCTTGTGCGTCCTCTGCTGGGACCTGGCCCGCAACCCAGGCATGTTCCCTGACTGGGAATCGAACCGTGATTGTTTGGCTCGCAGGCCCGCGCTCAATCCACTGAGCCACACCAGCCAGGGGATATTATGATATTTGTGAAGTGTGATGAGATACCTAATAATGAGCACTCTTATAGTTCTATATGAATCACTGCCTGTTATGTTATGGACCAGGTAGTTTCTTAATATCTGAGTCTTCAAGATAACTTATTTATCCTTTGAAATATGACCCAAGACAATAATTATACAAAATAATGATAAAGAACCAAAAACTTAAGTCTAGATAAATCATATTTGTTTTTTATGTTTAAAGCTTTACATTTATGATATAGCTTTTGAGAAGGAACTACAGTGCCTGGTAGATCTAAAGTTCAAGAGGCAGAGTATTACAGTTCAGCAGCAAGATAAGCAAAAAAACAAGAAGCAAGTTGCAAAAGAATCTTTGGGTTAGGAAACAAAGTATATAAAGATCAAATTTAAAATGTTTATAAATATATGTTAATAGATATTGATTTGCTATTATCATATATTAGTAATGCATAAAATAATTTTAGATATTAGCTCAGATATTCATATAGGATATTTTATAAATCAAATATATTTGTTAATAGAGACAGAATATTTACATTCACAAAAATTAAGTCTTTGAAAATGATCAGCTTTACATTTTTACTTATCTCTGATTTTTATTGCAATGAATAATCATTTTTTAAATTTTGTTCAATTAGAGCTGTCCCCATTTTCTCCCCATTATTCTACCCCACCCCACCCACCCCCACCTCCCACCCCTTTGGCTTTGTTCATGGGTCCTTTATACATGTTCATTGACAACCCTTCACCTACTTTCCCCTGTTATCCTCCTTCCCATTCTGGTTGCTGTCAGCTTGTTCTTTATTCCCTTGTCTCTGGTTATATTTTGCTTGTTTGTTTGTTTTGTTGATTAGGTTCCACTTACAGATGAGATGATACGGTATTTGTTTTTCACCTCAAAAAAACTGAATAGTCATTTTGTAATTAAAGCTTCTAAGGTTAGTCAGAATTCAAAAATTAATTTGATTTTATACTGTTACACACAATAATTATAGATAACTCAGTAGTTATTAGTGGATGACTATGGTTAAACAATCTACAGAAATATTTTTTCTTAATTATTATTATTAGTAGTAGTAAAAAATACTATGCTGTACACTTAACAGCTTTGATCTTTTTTATGCACATTGCCAGGAATGGTCATTCTGGTATAATCAGGAGGAAGAAAGTCAGTTAAATTAAAAATTCTGCTGAATCTCTTTATACAATAACAGGAATTATATGGGTATATCTATAGAGGTTAAGTACATAGGGTTGTATAGGTGCTCTAAATTATTGGTAGCCAAATGGAACCAGTTAATGGGGAAAAAAAGAAAAACTTCAAAAACATGTATTATCTGTGAGAAGTTTACACACACACACACACACACACACTGCACAGAGGTTTTATAGCCAAGAAAGTTTAAATACTGTAATGTACTCTCATTCATTTATGAGGATGACATTAATATATTTTAGTTTCTTTGATTCACATTAATCATGATGCACTTGAACCATTCAGCCACATACTTTGTCCTGAGACTGGGCAAGCATTATAATAAATTTTTGGATATGGAATTGAGTATATATAAGTGACCACTAGAAAGATTCATTAAAACAGTAATCTTCTAGCTAATGGCCAAGTCAAATAACAAGAATCAAAAACTTCAATTTCTACATGGGATGGAAAAGCAATTTGCTTTTTTCCCTTGGCATTTTTTCTTTTATTTCACTGCTGTCAAAATAGGAACTGATGATATCCAACAGGTCCTTAATTTATAAACATGCATTAAACTGTATAGTCTGTCTTGAAATAGAGAATGACAAATAGTAAAACATAATTAAATAATAGCAGAAAATGAGTCAAAAGAAAAGACTGAAAGGCATAATGCAAACATATACACTGGAGATAGGACAATATAACATACTTTCCATTAAGTACTATATTACAAAATGAAACACAGTAAGTGTACTAAATAAGCTTCTTATTTAAAAATTGGTAGTAAGAATTTCAGTCATGCAGTATAAGTCAGGGCTATCAAGATATTAGTAGTAGTCTTGCTGATCATCATGCTATTGAAATGGAGAAACAGAAATTATTATATTTTTGAAATGGGTTAAGATAATATTCAGCTCTGATGATTTAATAAAATTTACTTTAAAGGTTGAGAATATA
Organism: Carollia perspicillata; assembly: GCA_004027735.1. NCBI lineage: Eukaryota > Metazoa > Chordata > Mammalia > Chiroptera > Phyllostomidae > Carollia > Carollia perspicillata. Next base: position 58,177 of record PVKM010000395.1, read on the forward strand.
TGGCTAGTATCAAATATAAAATGTGGCCTATCCTGTGGCAAAAAAATTGTGACTTAACATTTCTGTATTAATAAGAATGAATTCAATACATTTTCATTCTAGTTGCTGTTAACTTCACTTGTTGAATAATATTAGTTGAGATCTTGAGTTCTATGACAAAGTATATACAGTGGTGGGCAAAAGTATGTTAGTAATAATAATAAATAATGCAATAAATAGTAAGTAAATGATAATACAAGGATAAACTCTGTTTCACATACTCACAATTTGAAACTTAATTTTTCCCACCCTTATATTCACATAAGAGATTAAATTCAGCACCATTATATTTTCCCTTTCCCATCTTATCTGGACTTTATAAATCAATATATTCATATAGGCATTAGTTAAAAAAGAATAAGAGAAGATTAGATAAATGAAACATTGTAGAATATTAGCTAAATTTGAAAAAGTGTGAATAAATGTATTTTTATTTTGTTCAGATTAGTGTTAACAGTGACCTCTTTTTATGATTGCTAAGCAGTTATTGAATAATTAAAATTGCTTTCATATGGTCTTTTGTGGATTGACTTACTTCACTTAACAGTCTCCAGTTGCATCCATGCAGTCAAAAAATGTAGAAATTCCTTCCTTCTTTTTTTTTTAAGTCTGAGTAGTTTTTTTACTGTTGTACAATTACAGTTGTCCCAATTCCCCCGCTTGCTCCTCCCTGCTCTGCCCACCACCCCTCCATCAGTCAGTCCCCAGCCTGTTGTCCAATACCAAGGTCCTTTATGCGTGTTCCTTGACCTGACCCTTCCAATTCTTTCCCCCATTATCCCCTTCCCCCTCCCCTCTGGTCACTATCAGTTTGTTTTTTATTTACATGACTCTGGTTCTATTTTGCTCATTAGTTTATTTTGTTCATTATATTCCTCTTATAAGTGAGATCATATGGTATTTGTCTTTCACCGCCTGGCTTATTTCACCTAGTATAATAGTCTACAGTTTCATCCATGCTGTTGTGAAGGGTAGGAATTCTTTCTTTCTTTCTGTTGCATAGTATTCCATTGTGTAAATGTACCATAGTTTTTTGATCCACTCATCTAGTGATGGGCACTTGGGGTGTTTCCAACACTTGGCTATTGTGAATAGCATTGGTATGAACATAGGGGTGCATAAGTTCTTTTGAATTGGTGTTTCACAAAGACCAATACCATATGACCTGACTTATAACTGTAATCTAATGAACAAAATAAACTAATGAGAAAAACAGAATCAGAGACATGGAAACATGGAACAGACTGATAGCTGTAGGAGGGGAAGAAGGAGGGGGAATGGTGGAAGAAAGGGAAAGGGACTAGTTAAAGAATATGTATGAATGACACATGGACATGGACAATAACTGATTAATGATGGGCTAAAGGTGTGGGCTGGGTGGAAGGGGCAAAGGGGAAAAATCAGGACAACTGTAATAACACAAACAATTTGAAATACAAAATAAATTAAAAAATCCTTTAAAACCTCATGCAATGTGGGGAAATAAAAGAAATATCAAGAACCATATGATTTCACTCATCTGTGGGATAGAAAATTGAAAACCACAAATAAACAAACAAAAAGTCCTCACAGAGACAGATACTACTATGATGGTTACCAGAGGTAAGGGGATAGGGCAATGTAGAAGAGGGTAAAGGGGGCCAAATACACAGTGTTGGAAGGTGATTTGACTTAGGGTGGTAAATGCACAATGCAATATACAGATGATGTATTAGAGAATTATACACTTGAAACCTATATAATTGTATTAAGCAACATTACCCCAATAAATTTAATAAATATTTTTAAAAAGAAATGACAAAGCACAAGAAATTATAAATTCACTTCAGCCATCGTTGTGGAACTACAGGATAAGACTATAACAGACAAACCAAAAAAATTTTTTTCACCATCCCTCTGTATGCTAGTTAGAATGTTTTTATTTCTTGAGTGTTGGAGCAGCTACTTTCTAACAATCTGATTCAAGGTAACACTGTAAATTTTCTCACTTTTAAATCAGATGTGACATGTTAGGGGCTATAAAAAAAGGTACAATGTGCCATAAAATAATTTTTAAAAAATAGAGCATAAACAATAGTAAACTTTACTTTCCAAGGTTTGTTTTATATTGTTAATTGGTGTTCCTACATTTTTAGCATAATAACTAACAAAATACCTACTGACATTTAGGGTCAGAAAATATATTTCCTTTGTTCAAAGTCAATGTGTATTCATCTTAACTGTGTGTTTAAGTTGTCTGATGTGTTCAAGCTAATAAGGAATGATTAAATTTTCCATATTTGTTTTAACTTTATGAGTTCTTACAGTGTTTTCCAATAACATAATGTTGACTGAAGAGTGGGCCTGACTGTGCCTGTCTGGATTAAGATGAAAAGAATTCACATTAGCAGATGGCCCGGAATCTACAACCTTGAGTAAGCAAACTCTCACACAAATGTAGAGGAACCATATGTTTCTCTAGTAGGTTACAAGATAACAAAAGATTTTGCATATCCATATAAGAAGAGTTTAGAGTGCTTATCAGTTGTGAAGTGATTGCTGATTTAGGGCCATAAGAAGAGAAAATTCAACTGATTTTATTTAAAAAATGAGAATGCCAAAAAATATTTTCAACAAAATGGAACCTAGTTCTTATGTTAAGAAATGTTAAAGAGTCCCCATAGACAAAGGTCTATTAATGCTGTATATGTAGCTACTCAGGTTTGAAATAATCATCACTAGACATTCTTAGGTCTTTCCAGGCCAATGACTAGCATAATGATTATATGCTGTGACAATATACTACAATTATGAAATTACATTATTGTTAATAGATCAATTTTAAATGAACAGTGAGGGGAAATATCAGAGATTAATTATACAAGTAGACATGTTACCTCTCAAATTTCTTTTCTGGAAGACTGTTACATAGGTTACACTTTACTGATGAGCTAAACAACATCTATACAATGAGTGCTACTACAAAATATACATTTACTCCAATCTTACCAGGTGAGCCTATTGGTCCAGGAATCCCTGGTGGCCCTGGTGCTCCCTGAACACCTATTCCTGGTAGCCCAAGAGGTCCCATTGGCCCAGGTTGTCCATTTCGTCCAATGTCTCCTTTAAGAAATAAATATAAACTTATTTTGCATACAGATGTCCAATTGATTTGGCGCCCTTTGTAGAATATACTTATTTTTATATTGGAATCACCTTTGCAACTTTGACAACAATCAAATTGTGGAGCCCTATTGTGGCATTTGATTTGCTAATATTTCCATGAGGGTATTTACATCCATGTTCACGAGAGACATTGATCTATAGTTTTTGTTTTTCCTTATAATTTCTTTGCCTTTTTTTGATATTATGATAATGCTGACCTCATACAATGATTGGTAAGCAAACCATTCCCTTCTACTTTGGGAAAGAAATAGTGTGAAAATGGTGTTGTTGCTTCTTTAAATTTTTGTTAGAATTTATCAGGAATGCCAAATGAACCTGTAGTTTTCTTTGTTGGGAGAATAGTGTTTCATTATTTATTTTTTATTGTATTTTTTTCTCATTACCATTTATCCCCCTTATATCCTCTCCCTCCCACGATACCACACTGCTGTCTACCCATGAGTCCCTTCTCCTTTTTGCTTTATCTTTCTACCCCCTAACCTGCCCCCAGAGCTGTCATTCTGCTCTCTATCTATGAATCTGTCTCTGTTTTGCTGTTAGTTCAGTTTCTTCATTAGATTCCACAAATGACTGAAATCATATGGTATTTGTCTTTCTCTGACTGGCTTATTTCACTTAGCATAATGATTTCCACGTCCATCCATACTATTACAAAGGGTAAAATTCTCTTTTCTATGTTCTCATAATATTTCATTATTGGGAGAATTTTAAATAGAAACTCAATTACTTTAATAAATCTCTGCATTACATCTTTCTTCTTCAGTGAGCTCCGGTAGTTTGTACCATTCAAGAAATTCATCTACTTCATCTAAGGGGTCAAATATATGGGCATATAGTTGTTTGTCATGTTGCCTTATCATTCTTTTAATGTATGTAGGGCATGTAATAATGGTCCCTCTTTCATTCCTAATATTGGCAATGTTTCTCATCTTTTTTTCTTGGTTGGCAACCAAGATGCATCTGTTCTATTGATCTTTTCAGAGACTCTCATTTGGTCTCAGAGTTTTTCTATTGTTTTTCAGTTATCAATTGCATTTTTATCTACTCTTATAGTTATTATAGCTGGCTTTTCTTGTCTAGTTTCTTACGGGAAAAAGTTAAATAATTTATTTGAGATTATTCTCTTTTCTAATAAAAGATTTCCATATATGCATTTTTTCTAATCACTTCTTTATCTGCATTCTACAAATTTTGAGTTTTGTTTTTATTTTCATTAAATTCAAAATACTTTCTATTTTATATGCCAATAATAAACTATTACAAAGGAAAATTAAGAAAACAAACAAATTCATCATTTCTTCAAAAAGAATACACACAAAATACTAGCAATAAATTTAACTAAGGATGTAAAAGACCTGTACTTGGAAAATTATAAAACACTGAAGATATTGAAAAAGATACAAATAAATGGAAGTGCATACCATGTTCATGGATAAGAAGAATTAACATCATTAAAATGTCAATGCAACCCCAAGCAATATATATATATATATTCAATGCAATTCCTATAAAAATTCCAACGATGTATTCCACAGTACTAGAACAAATATTTCAAAATATTATATGCATTCACAAAAGGCCTTCTATAGCAACAGCGATCCTGAGAAAGAACAAAGTTGGAGGAATAATGCTACCTAATATCAAACTATAAGGCCATAGTAATCAAAACAGCATAGTCCTAGCATAAAAATACACATGGACCAGTGGAACAGAATAGAGAGTCCAGAAACAAACCCACATCTTTATAGTCAATTAATACTTGATAGAGGAAGTAAGCACATACAATGGGCTAAAGATACTTTATTCAATAACTGGTGTTGGAAAATTTGGACAGATATGTGAAGAAAAAAAGAAACTAGACTACCTTCTTACACTACACACAAGAATAAATTCAAAATGGATTAAAGACTTAAATGTTAGACCCCCAAAACCATAAAAATTCTATAAGAAATCATAGGCAGTAAGGTCCCAGACATTGCATGTAGCAATATTTTATCTGATATATCTCCTCAGGCAAGGGAAACAAAAGAAATAATAAACAAATAGGACATGAAACAATTTTTTTGTGCAGCAAAGGAAACCATCAACAAAACAAAAAGTCAACCTATGGAATGGGAGAACATATTCACCAATACATCTGACAAGGGGTTAATATCCAAAATTTATATAGAACTTATAAAACTCAACACCACAAAAACAATCCAATTAAAAAATGGGTAAAGGACCTGAATACACACTTCTGCAAAGAAGTCATACAGATGGCCAACAGACATGAAAAGATGCTCAATGTCACTAATCATCAGAGACATGCAAATTAAAACCACAGTGAGATACCGTCTCATACTTGTCAGAATGCCTATCATCAGTAAATCAACAAACAGCAAGTACTGGTGAGGATGTGGAGGAAAGGGAACACTTCTGCATTTTTCATGGGATATGAAGTAATATGAAGATAACTCAAAAATTAAAAATGGATCTACCTTTTGATCCAGCGATCCCACCTCTGGGAATATATCTGAAGAAACCCAAGACACTAATTTGAAAAAAACATAAGCACCCCAGTGTTCACTGCAGCATTTTTAACTGCCAAGATATGGAAGCAGCCCAAATGTCCATTAATAGATGATTGGGTAAAACAACTATGGGAAATTTACACAATGGAATGTTACTCTGCCATCAAAAAGAAGTTTTAACCTTTGTGACAGCATGGATGGACCTGCAGAACATTATGCTAAGTGAAAGTAAGCCAGTCAGAGAAAGACAAATACCATATGGTTTCAGTCATATGTGGAATCTAATGAAGAAACTGAACTAACAGGCAAGGTAGAGAAAGACTCGGAGAGAGAGAGAGAGCAGGATGACAGCTATGGGGACATTAGGAAGTGGTGGAATCTAGTAAAAAGGAAAAAAGACTCATTGACATGAACAACAGTTTGGTGATTGCCGGTGGTAGGGGGCTTAAAGTGGATAAATGGTAATGGAAAAAATATTTTAAAAACTTTATAGTTATCCCTTTTGATTAATGGATTATTTAAAAGTATTTTGGTTATTTTCTAAATATGTCAGGGTTTTTTTCAGATAGCTTTCTATTACTGATTTCTTATTAAATGTGTTAATGGAAACAGACTCTATTGTATGATTTCAATATTTTTAATTTGCCAAAGTTTGTTTAATTGGCCCAATTGTGTTCCATCATGGTGAATGTGACATTTGCATTCAGAAAGAATACGTTGTCTGCTCTTATTGTATGGAATGTTCTATAAACATCAAAGTTGAAGAGTTATGCTGAAGAGATACTCCTGACATTGCCCTGATAAAATACTATATATCTTATCCTTATATCCTTCTACATGAAGGCTATGCCTAGTATGGCCCATGATAGTTGAATAATCATCACAAATCTATTTGGATTGAACACCACCTGATATTGGACTTTAAAATACCCCAATTTTCTATCTTGTATTTTATATTCCTTTATTAAAAGGAATTGCCAAAATTTTACAATCTTAATGTGTCACAAAAATCTATCTTTCCTGGTTTCCCTCATTTGGTCATATTTTTTAAATATTTTCCCCATTATTTATTGCATTTTATTTCCATTACTACTTATCCCCTTTGTACTCTCTTCCAACTCTACCTACCCTTTCCACCCCTACAATGACCACCCTTTTGTCCATGTCCATCAGTCCTTTTTCTTTTTGGCTCAATTCCTCTACTCACCAGTCAAAACCTCTTAGATCTGTTAGCCTGCTCCCTATCTAAGAGTCTGCCTGTGTTTTGCTTGTTAGGTCAGTATTATTTACTATTTTAATTCCTTTTCATACATTGTGCATTTGGGTTTTATTTAGTGGTGGTCACTTAATTACCAACTTCTAAAAAATCTGTTCTTTTCCTACTGACCAAAGATGACATTTCTGTTAAATATCAAGTTTCCGTATATACATCAGTATGTTTCTGAATTTTATTTTACTGATCTACTTGTCTACTTGTCTGATCTACTGGTTCACAAAGTTATAATTAAAATAATTTTGAGATTTTACATATATATATATACTGAATACTTAGTTCTTTTTATTGCTGTTCAAGTACAGTTGTCTCCATTTTCCCCCCAGCACTCTCTCCCAATCCACCCACCCCAACTCCCACCCTCAATCCTACACCCCTTTGGCTTTGTCCATGGGTCCTTTATACATGTTCCTTGACAACCCTTCACCTACTTTTCCCCACTATCCCCCTCCCCTCTCCCCTCTGGTTGCTGTCAGCTTGTTCTTTATTCCCATGTCTCTGGATATATTTTGCTTGCTTATTTGCTGTGTTGATTATGTTCCACTTATAAGTGAGATCATATGGTATTTGTCTTTCACCACCTGGCTTACTTATTTCCCTTAGCATAATTCTTTCCAATTCCATTCACACTGTCACAAAGGGTAGGAGATCCTTCTTTCTTTCTGCTGTGTAGTATTCCACTGTGTAAATGTACCATAGTTTTTTATTTTTTGATCCATTCATTTACTGATATGCACTTGGGTTGCTTCCAGAACTTGGCTATTATAAAAAGTGCTGCTATGAATATTGAGGTGCATAGGGTCTTTTGAAATTTGTGTTTCAGGATACTTAGGGTATAATCCCAATGGTGGAATTGCTGGGTCAAAAGGCAACTCCATTTTTAGTTTTCTGAGGAAATTCCATACTGTTTTCCACAGTGGTTGCACCAGCCTGCATTCCCACCAAAAGTGCACTAGGGTTCCCTTTTACTCATAACCTCGCCAGCACTTGCTGTTTGTTGATTTGGTCATAATGGCCATTCTGACCTGTGTGAAGAGGTATCTCACTGTGGTTTTAATTTGCATCTCTCTGATGGGTAGTTATGCTGAGCATCCTTTCATATGCCTCTGGGCCTTCTGTATGTCCTTGGAGAAGTGTCTGTTTAGGTCCTTTGCTCATTTTTTACTGGATTATTTGTCTTCCTGGATTGGAGTTGTGTGAGTTCTTCATACATTTTGGAGATCAAACCCTTGTCCAAGGTATCATTGTCAAATATATTTTCCCATATGGTCGGTTTCCTTTTCACTAAGACCCATTTGTTTATTCCTTCCTTTATGTCCCTTGCTCTAGAGGATGTATCGGTGAAAATATTGCTGCATGGAATATTCTGAGACTTTCCTGCCTATGTTTTCCTCTAGGACTTTTATGGCATTGTAACTGTAGTTAAGTGTTTTGTCCATCTTGAGTTTATTTTGGTGCATGGTGTAAGATGGAGGTTGAGTTTCATTTTTTTGCAGGTAGCTGTGAAGATATACCAACACTATTTTGTTGAAGAGACTATGATTATTCCATTTTATGCTTTTACACCTTTGTCAAATATTAATTGACCATTGAGACATGAGTTCATTTCTAGGCTCTCCATTCTGTCCCATTGATGTATATGTCTGTTCTTATGCCAGTACCAGGCTGCTTTGATTACAGTGGCCTTGTAATACAGTTTGATATCAGGTATAAGGCTCTCTTATTGTATTGGGGTTTTACCTGTTGGTGGCTCCTTTGTTGGTGGGTTTTCCCATCCAGCAGTTTACTGTTATTCACAACTTCCACCTTGTCTTGTATGCTGTTGTATAGTTGTAACAAAGCAGTATTACCAGACAACCTAATCTACGCCAGCAAAAAGAAACCCCCTACCACATCAGCAGTATGAACTGTAACTGAACTAAGATTAATTAAGTGGAAGAGAGATTGAGGATATTATAAGATATGACAAAAGGAATATGGGGTGACTAAAAGAGGAGAAAATGTTGTGGGGTAAGAGGGAGAGTTGATAAGAATTATGATAGAACTGAGTCAAAGAAAGGGAGAGGGCAAAACTTACAATGTAAGTAAAACTCAGAAGGGTGATGGCAACAATGGGGTAAGAAGAGGGAAGGGTATACGATAAGGTCTGAAGTAAAATTGAAAAGACACTGGACTAATGGAAGCAAAAGTGCAGAAAACCACAGCAGGTTGATAGCAATGATACTTGAATGATGTTTAATAAAGGTGGAATGGGAATAAGAATATTGTAGAAAAGTGTAAAGTGAATATGAGATGTCTACAGTAAAGAAAAATGATTTCGAGAGGATGGTGGAAGCAAACTAATGAGAGTAAGGAGCAAAGCCCAGGTTGAATGATGGTAAAAAAAAAAGAAAAAAAAGGGACAGAGAAAACAATGAAATAAAATTCCTCACTCAAATGATCAGGGGCAGGGCAAAGGCTAAATAGAGTAAGAAAGCAGTACAGTATTCTATGGAATTTAAACTACAAACGAGTAGTGAACAAACGTGAGTTCCTTTAGAGAAGTACAGAAATAACTGTGATATTTCACCCAACTAGCTACTGTTTATAAAAGGTGAAAAAGAAGTAAGACTCTTATTAGAAGGAAAAAAGAATGTGAGCTCACTTGAGAAAGAAGAGCGCTTATATGAGATTAAATGGAGGAGAAATAGTGAAAGAGATAGAAACTTGGCGTAGGGTAAGAGAAAATAAAGTTAACCACAATAGTAATAATGCTCAGGTAGATGGTGAAATGGATTAAGACCTTGGAAGGGTGCTATGTTGCATTTGGAAAAACAATAGTATAATAACTAATATGTAACCTGAATAAAAAATAATAAAAATTAAAAGCCCAACAGTAGTGTATTATTTGGAATATGAGTGAAGTGAAAGAAGAAAAAATTAAAATGGAGTATGAAAGGGAAACTAAAAAAACAAATCAAACAATAAAAACAAACAAATAAAAAAACTAAAGAAGCAGAAAGGAGAAATAAAAAGAAACACGCAAGTTCTAAAGGACAGCAAAGTGAAATTTGTCGCAGTTGTTGGTGTTCACCTTCTGTCTTCTTTCTGAATCTGTTCCCATTTTCTCACAACTCCAGTTCTTACTGTCTTACTCTTTATTTTTTTAAATAGTATAGACATTTTAATGATGTTAATTCTTCATATCCATGAGCACAGTATATGCTTCCATTTATTAATATATTCTTCAGTTACTTTCTTCAGTGTCTCACAATTTTCTAAATACAAGTCTTTTTACATTCTTGGTTAAATTTATTCCTAGATATTTTTAAGTACATTTTATTGATTTTGCTATTACAGTTGTCCCCATTTTTTTCTTCCCTTTATCCCCCTCCTCCCTGCACTGCCCCCTTTACTCTACAGCATTCCCCTGCCACAGTTCATGTCCATGGGCTGTACATATAAGTTCTTTGGCTTCTCCATTTCCCATACTATTCTTAACCTCCCCCTGTCTATTTTGTATCTACCCATTTTACTTCTTATTCCCTGTACCTTTTCCACCCATTCTATCCCTCCCTACTAATAACCTTCCATGTGATCTCCATTTCTGTGAAGCTGTTCCTGTTCTAGTGTTTCCTGAGATTGCTTTTTTTTTTTTTTTTTAGGTTCGGTTGTTGATAGTTGTGTTTGTTGTCATTTTACTGATCACTGATTCTATTTCTTAGATAAGTCCTTTTCCCATTTTACATAATAAGGGCTTGGTGATGCTGAACTCTGAACTTGACCTTATATGGGAAACACATTTATCTGCCCTTCCATTCTAAATGATAGCTTTGCTGGATGGATTAATCTTAGATGTAGCACCTCTCCTTTCATGACTTTGAATACTTCTTTCCAACCCCTTCTTGCCTGTAAAGTTTCTTTGGAGCAATCATCTGATAGTCTCAAGGACACTCCTTGTAGGAAACACTCTCCATTTCTCTTGCTGCTTTTAAGATCCTCTCCTTATCTTTAATCTTGGGTAACTTAATGATGATGTGTCTTGCTGTGTTCCTCATTCTGTCCAATTTCTTTGGGACTCTCTGAGCTTCCTGGACTTCCTGGAAGTCTGTTTCCTTTGCCAGATTGGGGAAGTTCTCCTTCATTATTTTTTCAAATAATTTTTCAAGTTCTTGTTCTTCCTATTCTTCTGGCACTCATGATTTGGATGTTGGTGCATTTGAAGTTGTCCCAGAGGTTCCTAAGCCTTTCCTCATTTTTTTGAATTCTTGTCTCTTCATTCCATTCCAGTTGGATGTTGATTTCTTTTTTTGCTCCAAATTGTAGATTTGCATCCCAGTTTCCTTCTCTTCACTGTTTGTTCTCTGTATGTTTTCCTTTATACTTTTTATAGCCTTCATTTCTTTCTTCACTTTGTGACCAAGCTCAGTCAAATCTGTGAGCATCCTGATTACAAGTTCTTTGAACTGTGCATCAGATAGGTTGTCCATCTCTTTCATTTGGGCCATATGTTTTTTGTCTTGGTGCACCTGTTACATGGCAAGGGGTGGAGGCTTAGGTATTTGCCATGGTGAGACAACCCTGTTTGTTGTGTTGTGGTGCTCTCTCTGGGGGAGGGGTCTGAGAGGGAACAATGCCACCTATTCAACTCTTGTCCCACTTTTCATCACTTCCCTCACTTCCCACAAGCTGATTGTAGCCTTTCAGGTGCTGATTTGCAGGTGGGTGGGTTTGTGTACATTTTAGGACCCTGTGGGTCTTTCCAACAAACTCTCCTGTGAGGCTGGGGGTTTCTCTTGCCACCACAAACCCCGTAGATTTTTTACAGCCTAAGGTTTTGAGTCTTTAGTTTCCTGCACTGAAACTCAGCATTTTGCAGTCTGTCTCTCTCTCCCATTGTTACCCTGGGCTTGTCTGCCTGCGAATGTGGGACCATCCACTGGGTCTGCCTGCCGCTGCCTTTCCCTCCCTGGTCCTCCAGCCATCACCTTGCCACATTTCCTCTCTGCCCAGCTGCCCTATTCCATCCCTCCTACTGTCTGGTGAATGTTTCTTTAACTCCTTGGTTGTTGGATTTCCATGCAACTGTTTTTCTGGCAGTTCTGGTTGTTCTTTGTTTTTTTAAATTGGTTGTTATCATTCTTTTTGTTGTGTGAGGAAACAAAACATTTCGCCTTCACCTCCATCCTGGCCATAACTAAAAATTACCTTGTGACCTGGCAATTCCACTGCTGGGATTACACCCTTAGAATCCTGAAACACTAATTCAAAAGAACCTATGTACCCCAATGTTTAAAGCAGCACAATTCACAATAGCCAACTACTAGAAGCAGGCTAGGTGCTCATCACTGAATGAATGGATCAAAAAACTGAAGTACATTAACACAATAGAATGCTATGGAACATAAAAAAGGAGCTCCTGCCCTTCATGACAGCATGAATGGAACTGGAGAGCATTATGCTAAGTGAAATAAGCCAGGTAGTGAAAGACAAATACCATATGATCTCACCTATAAGTGGAACCTAATCAACAAAACAAACAAGTGAGAAAAATAGAACCAGGGACATGGGTATAAAGAACAAAGTGATAGTGACCAGAGGGGAGGGTGAGGGAGATAACAGGGGAAAGAAAAGGAAGGTCAAGCCAAGGAATGTGTACAAAATATCCATGGACAAAGACAACAGGGGACAGATTGAATGTGGAAGGTGTGGGTGGGTAGGGCAGGGGAGAGTAATGTGGTAAAATGGAGACTACTGTAATTGAACAACAACAAAAAAAAATGATTACAGTGTAGTTGCCACTGTGGCATTTGGGGTAATGACTGAGGAAAGGAACAAAGGGAAATTTCTGGGATTATATCTTTAAAAAAATCTGTACACAAGGATACATTCATTTATTTTGGAGAGAGAGAAGAGAGAGGCAGAGAGAGAGGAAGAAGGGAGAGAGGAAGGGAGAGAGGGACAGAAGGAGAAAAAGAGAGATTGACATAAGAGAGAAATATTGATGGGTTGCATCTCATACAAGCCCTGTCCAGGGATCCCACCTGAAACTTAGGTAATGTGCCCTGACTGAAAATTGAATGCACAGTTGCTTGGTGAATAGGACAATGCTCCAACCAAGTAAGCTGCCTGGCCAAGGCTGTAGTTATATCTTGATAAGGGTTTGGTTACATGAGCATTTGTCAAAATCCAGCAAATGTACCCTTAAGATTTGTGCATCTCATTTAATGTGAATTTTATATTAAAAGAAAAAGAACAACCACAGAATTGTAGTTATGACATGCATGCTGAAGTAATTGGGAAGAAGCATGCAGTTGTTTCAATTTATGTTGAAATACATAAAAAATAAGTGAAAGAATGGAGAAAGAAATGGATAAATATGTGACAAAACATGTATACAAGATATTGATGGTTAAAAGTCAATGATGGATATATAGCAGGCACTCTAAAATTCTTTCTACATTGTTGTATATAGAAATTTTAAAAATGTTGGCAAAGAGATAAAATGTTAATTGTAGAATCTGGGTGGTGGATATATAGGTATTCACTGTACAATACTTTTTTGTGTTTTTGAAAATTTTCACAATAACATGTTTAAAAGATTATGATGAGATACCTATTTATTTCTATCAGGTTAGCAAAAATCCAAGTTTTTCAACGTAAGTATCAATGCTGTTTAGAAACGGTCACACTCATGCATTGCTGCTGGGAGTGTAAAATGGTGCAATCAAGAGGAATATAACAATATCTAGAGATGCACTTACCCTTCAATTCAGAAAATCCATTTTTATTTTTACTGCTCTACTATCATCCCTGTACCCATATGCAATAACATGTATGAAAGTTTATTCAATATGGGATTACTTTTAATACGGGAAAAATGTCAACAAACCCAATCTAGTAACTAGTAACTGATAAAATAACTATGGTATACCCAGGCAATTCAACATTAGTTGGCTATTCTTTAAAAGTCAAGATCTCTATGTACTCATATGGAGTGATATCTAGTATATAATTTAAGTGAAATATGTAAAGTGCAAAAAGTCAAAAGGTCATACAGTATCTTTTGAGAAAGATTTGTATTTGTCTAAAGGATCACTAGAAATAACTAAATAAGTAACTAAAAATGGCTACATAAAGAATAGGGAAGAAAAGAGTGGATGGAGGTGGGATAAAAAGACTTCTCAGTGTTACTTTTATACATATATGATTGTATCATTTATTCAATGAAATAAAACACAAAAGATATCCATGAAGAATGAAAAAAAAAAGCAGTTGACAGAGTAGCATCATAGATTTTCCAGTTAATTGGACTCATCACCCACAAACTTTCCCAACAGTTTCAATACCTATAAAATCTAAAAGCAAACTGAGAAGTAGCAACATCCTTCATACCTTTTGGCCCAGGTAGTCCATCCAATCCAGTGTGTCCTGGAGGACCTGGAGGTCCTGGGAAACCATGATCTCCTTTTGGACCAAGTGTTCCTTTGAAACCTGGAAGTCCTGGAGGCCCTGGTGACCCAGGTAGCCCAAATCCTGGTTCTCCCTAGAGCATACACATGACAAAACACAACAATAACTCCTGTGACTTTCTCAGTACTTATTGTTTATCACAGATAATTTAGAGGAGAAAATACAAGGTAATACTCCCACCCCCATGGGTGAGGAAGTAGAACAATTAAATTAAAAGTAATTGGTATGTTGGAGAGAGTACCAGGAAGGACAGGGAACAGGGCTTAGTAAAACAAATTAAGTAATTTGAACAGGTTTCAGGACCAGAAGGAGATAACTGAGAGAATATAAGAGTAAATCCAAGTGAGGACATGTGATTATAGGCTGAGTATTAGATGATTATTTTTAATTTGAGTAAGTACTGCATTGTGGTTTTTGTGTAAAGTTCCCACTTACTTAGAGACGTATACTAAAGTATTTATAGGTTAACTGGCATGATTCTGACATTTGAGTTAAAATACTTCAGCAAAGGAAGAAGGAACAGATGAAGTACATGTGATACAATTTTGATAATTTGAAATGTGAGTGATGGATATATGAAAATTAATTTTATCATTCCTTTTACATTTGTGCTCATGTGAAAGTGTTTCTAATAAAATAAAAAAAATTAATAAATAAAGAAGTGGCTTCTCATGTGAGCTGGTGTCATGGTCAATTGTTCTTCCCATGGGAAAAAAAAAAACTTGTAATGATGAAAACACAGGAAGTTTAAATTAAGCACAGAAAATACAGGAGCAGTCAGGATAATTACATACTGCAGCAGTTTGCTGAAGGCTGACCAAAGAAAATTTTATTTATTTATTTTTAGAGAGAGGGGAAGGGCAGGAGAAAGAGAGAAAAAGAAACATCAACATGTGGTTGCCTCTCATGTGTCCCCTATGGGAGACCCGGCCTATAACCCAGACATGTGCCCTGACTGGGAATTGAACAGGCAACCCTTCGGCTTTCAGGCCAGTGCTCAATTCACTGAGCCACACCATCCAGGGCTGGTTGTTTCTGTTATGTGCCCTGACTGGGGATCAAACATACAACCTTGGTGTATTGGGGCAATGCTCTAACTGAGCTAGCCGGCCAGGGCTCCAGAAAATTTTAAATTAGCTCAGACACATTATAAGGAATGCAAAGTGACTCAAACAAATTCATCATCATCATCACCATCATCATCATATTAAAAATTGATACCACTCATTTGTAGCATGTATTTGGGATGTAATCAGGACAAAGGGACACCATGGAAAGCTCTTGACATGATATTCAACAGTATTTCAACTAATCATCAAAAACAGGCATGAAAAGACATTAAATGGGATGGTGATACTAAAAAGAAGCATGGGGTGGGGAATGATGATTGTATTCTTTTGTCTATAATCTCTTACCTCAGGAAATAATTGGTCACTATGAAACACGTTTGAAAACTTTTATTTTTTTGCTACAAATATGACCTCTTGACTATCAGAGACCATTTTTGGTTAAATACTTTAAAATGAAAATATAATTAGTTAAGTGTCTTTATATAGTGAAGATGTGGGATTATGTGTAAGTCAAAAGAAAATTAAAACAAAGGAAGTTTGAATATTAGGTAGCATGATTCCTCCAACTTTGTTTTTTCTCAGGATCGCTGTTGCTATGCAGAGCTTTGTGTGGGTCCACATACATTTTCGATATATTTGTTCTACTTCTGTGAAATAGGAATTGCATTGAATCTATAGATTGCTTAGGGTGGTATGGACATTTTAATGTTAATTGTTCCTATCAATGAACTCAGTATATGATCCAGTTATTTGTATCTTCTTCAGTTTCTTTCTTCCCTGTCTTATAATTTTCCTAGTATAGGTCTTTACATCCTTAGCTAGATTTAATGATAGGTATTTTATTCTTATTGAAGTAATTGTGAACAGGACTGTTTTCTTAATTTCCCTTTCTGTTAGTACATTATTGTAATATAAAAATGCAACTGATTTCTGGATATTAATTCTGTATCCTGCTACTTTGTTGAATTGATTTATCAGTTCTTGTGGTTTCTTGGTGGAGTCTTTGGGGTTCTTCTCTATGTATAGTATCATGTCAGCTGAAAATAAAGGCAGCTTCACACCTTCCATTCCAATTATTATAAGACCAGAGTAATCAAAACAGCATGGTACTGGCTTAAAAACAGACAGATACATCAATGAAACAGAAGTGAGAGCTCAGAAATAAACCAATACCTTTATAGTCAATTAAAATTCAACAGAAGAAGCAAGCACATACAATGGACTAAAGATGGTTTATTCAATAAGTGGTGTGGGAAAAATTCAAGAAGTTAGAAGACTCCCAAACTCTTTTTTATGAAGCCAGCATCATCCTAATCCCAAAACTAGACAAAGACATAACAAAGAAAGAAAACTACAGGCCAATATCGCTGATGAACACAGATGCTAAAGTCCTCAACAAAATGTTGGCAAACCACATCCAACAATACATTAAAAAGATCACACATGCCCTGGCTGGTATAGGTCGGTGGGCTGAGTGTGGCCTGCAAACCAAATGGTCGCTGGTTTGATTCCCAGTCAGGGCACATGCCTGGGTTGCAGGCAAGCACCCCAGTGGAGGGCACATGACAGGCAATTGCACACTGATGTTTCTGTCCCTCTCTTTCCCCTTCCCTTCCCCACTGTCTAAAAATAAATAAATAAAATCTTTTTTAAAAAGATCACACACCATGATCAAGTGGGATTCATCCCAGGGATGCAAGGATGGTACAATATTCACAAATCAGTAACCTAATAAACCACATAACAAGATGGAACACAAAAATCACACAATCATGTAAACATATGCAAAAAAAGTATTTGATAAGGTACAGAACCTATTTATGATAAAAACGCTCAGCAAAGAGGGAATACAGGGAGCATTCCTCAACATAATAAAGGACATATAGGAGAGACCTACAGTCAACATCATACTTAATGGGCAAAAACTTAGAGCTTTCAAACTAAGATCAGGAACAAGACAAGGATGCCTGCTTTCACCACTCCAATTCAACATAGTACTGGAAGTCTTAGCAACAGCAATAAGACAAGAAAAAGAAATGAAAGGCATCCAAATTGGAAAGAAGGAAACAAAACTGTCATTGTTTGCAGATGACATGATAGTATACATGGAAAATCCTATAGACTTCACCAAAAAACTACTCAGCCTAATAAATGAATTTGGCAAAACAGCTGGATAAATACTCAGTACTCAGAAATCAAAGGCATTTTTGTACAACAACAATGAAACATCAGAAACAGAAATCAGGAAAAAAATCCCATTTGATATAGCAACAAGAGAAATAAGGTACCTAGGAATAAACCTAACTAAGAAGGTAAAAGACCTGTACTCAGAAAACTATATAGCACTGGAGAAATAAATTAAGGAAGACACAAACAAATGGAAGCATGTACCATGCTCATGGATTGGAAGAATTAACATCATCAAAATGGCCATATTACTCAAAGAAATTTATAGATTTAATACAATCCCTATTAAAGTACCCATGGCATATTTCACAGATATGGATCAAACATTTCAGAAATTTATATGGAACCACAAACAACCCCAAATAGCTGCAACAATTTTGAGAAAGAAGAACAAAGCAGGAGGGATCACAATACCTGATATCAAACTGTATTACAAGGTTACTATAATCAAAACACCCTGGTACTGGTTTAAAAACAGGTACATAGGCCAATGAAACAGACTAGAGAGCCCAGAAATAAAACCACATCTCTATGGTCAATTAATATTTGACAAAGGGGGAAGAAGCATAAAATGGAACAAAAATAGCCTGTTCAACAAATGGTGTTGAGAGAGTTGAACAGCTACATGCAAAAAATGAAATTCGATCACCAACTTACACCATACACAAAAATAAATTCAGGATGGATAAAAGACTTAAATATAAGTCATGACATCATAAAAGTCCTAGAGGAAAACATTACCAGGAAAATCTCAGACATTCCACATAGCAACATCTTCACAGATACGTCCCCTAAAGCAAGGGACATGAAAGAAAGAATAAACAAATGGAACCTCATCAAATTAAAAACTTTCTGCATGGGTGAAGAAAACAGCATTAAAATGAAAAGAGAACCAAATATTTTGGAAAACATACTTGCTAATGATACCTCAGACAAGGGTTTGACCTCTAAAATATATAAAGAACTCACATGACTCCACTCCAGGGAACAACCCAATTAAAAATGGACAGAAGACTTGAACAGACACTTCTCCAAGGAGGACATACAGAGGCCCCAGAGACAAATGGAAAGATGTTCAGCATCACTAGCCATCAGAGACATGCAACTTAAAACCACAATGAGATACCTGCCCACACCAGTCAGAATGGCCAACATAAGCAAATCAACAAACAAGTGTTCAGAAGGATGTGGAGAAAAGGGAATCCTAGTGCACTGTTGGTGGAAATGCAGACTGGTGCAATCACTGTGGAAAACAGTATGGAATTTCTTCAGAAAACTAAAAATGGAACTACCTTTTGACCCAGAAATTTACAACAGTCAAGTTCTGGAAGCAGACTAAGTGCCCATCAGCAAATGAATGGATCAAAAACCTTATACATCTACACAATGGAATTTTATGCAGCAGAGAAAAAGGAGCTTATACCCTTTGCAAAAGCATGGATGGAACTGGAGAGCATTATGCTAAATGAAAATAAGCCAGGTGGTGAGGGACAAATACCATGTAATCTCACCTTTAACTGGAACATAATCAACAAAAGAAAAAAGCAAACAAAAATATAACCAGAGACATTGAAATTAAGAACAATCTAACAATAGCCAGAGGGGAGGGGGATAGGATAGTGGGTAGAAGGGTTTTCAGGAATTACAATAAAGGACACATGGACAAAACCAAGGGGGAGGGTGGAAGCAAGGGAGGGAAGTGGGTTTGGCTGGGGTGGGGGGGAGGTGTGGGAAGAAAATTCAGACAACTGTAATTGAATAACAATAAGGTAATTAAAAAATAAGTGGCATTGGGGAAATTAGACAGATACATGAATAAAAATGAATATAGATCACCTTCTTACACCACACAGAAGAATAAATTCAAAATGGATCAAAGATTTAATTTGATTACAACCAAAACCATAAAAATTCTAGAAGAAAACATAGGCAGCAAAATCTCAAACATTGTTTGTAGAAACTTTTATTGAGTATACCTCCCCAAGCAAGGGAAACAAAGGAAAAAATAAACAAATGGGACTAAATCATACCAAAAAATTTTACACAGGAAAGGAAATCATCAACACAGTAAAAACATCACCCACAGATTGGGAGAACATATTCACTGATAGAGCTGATAAGGGGTTAAGATCCAATTTTTTTTTATTATTCTACTTGAAATTTATTTCATTTTTTTATTATTGTTCAGTTACAGTTGTCCCAATTTTTCTCTCGTTGCTCTCTCCTGCCCCACCCACCACCCTTCTTTCAGTGAGTCCTGACCCTGCTGTCCATTATCATGGGCCCTCTATACATGATCTCAATACCCAAAAAACATACACCCCAATTAAAAAATGGGCAAAGGACCTGAATAGATACTTCTCCAAAAAGGACATACAGATGTCCAATAGACAAATGAAAATATGCTCAATGTCACTAATCATCAGAGAAATGCAAGTTAAAACTACAATGATATATTACCTCGCACTTGTCAGAATGTCTATCATCAATAAATCAAAAAACAACAAGTGCTGGTGAGGATGTGGAAAAAAGGGAACCCTTATGCACTGTTTATGGGAACACAGACTGGTATAGCCACTGTGGAAAGCAGTATAAAGATACCTCAAAAAATTAAAAATGCAGTTCCAGCCAAGGAGTTGTAGGTGGATACCCTTCACCTCCTCGCACAACTAAAAGGAGGATACCAACCAATCTAAAATCAATAAACAACCAGAAGTGCCAGAAAATCAAACTGCATGGAACTCTGACAACCATGAAATTAAAAAAAAAACTCAACCAGAACAACCAAGCCAGTAGGCGAGATGGTAGACCACATGGGTGGGACTAGCTGAAGATGACGAAACTGACACTCAGACTGTAGACTATGGTGGTTGCTGATTGGAGAAAATCTCAGTCTCACACTACAGAGTTTATTGAAAAGTGGGCTACAGCCAAGCAGACAAGCTGCATTTTTCCCTCTCTGGCCCCTCCTCCACAGGCAGCACTGCAGCACAGCAAGGAGGGTTGCCAGGTACTGGTGAATAACTAAGGCCCCACCACCTTACAACTTAACAGGTGTGCTGAGACAAAGGAATAGGGCCCAAACGAAAGGACAGAGCAAAACTTCAGAAAGACAGCTAAATGATGAGGAGATAGCCAACCTATCTGATGGAGAATTTAAAGCCCTGGTAATCAAAATGCTCACAGAACTGATTAAGCTTGGTCAAAAAACGAAAGAACTAATGAGAGATACCCAAAATGAAATAAAGCAAAATATTCAGGGAACCAAAAGTGCCAGAAAGGAAACCAGGACTCAAATTGTTGATTTGAGCAAAAGGACAAAAAGACAAAGGGACAAAATAAACAAAATAAAAAGGACAAATAAAAAGGACAAAAAGAGAAAAGGACAAAAGGACAAAATAAACACCCACCCAGATCAAAATGAAGAAACAAGAATTCAAAAAATTGAAGAAACTTATGAATCTCTGGGACAATCTGAAAAGTTCCAATATCCGAATCATAGGGGTGCCAGAAGGAGAAGAACAACAGCAAGAAATTGAAAATTTATTTGAATAAATAATGAAGGAAAACTTCCCCAATCTGGCAAAGGAAATAAGACTTCTAGGAAGTCCAGTAAGGTCAGAGAGTCCCAAAGAAGTTGTACCCAAAAAGGAACACACCAAGGCACGCCATCATTAAGTTACCCAAGATTAAAGATAAAAAGAGAATCCTAAAAGCAGCAAGAGAAAAGGAGACAGTTACTTACAAAGGAGTTCCCATTAGATTATCAGCTGATTTCTCAAAAGAAACCTTGCAGACAAGAAAGGGCTGGAAAAAAGTATTTGAAGTCAGAAAAGGCAAGGACCTACATCCAAGATTACTCTATCCAGCAAAGCTTTCATTTAGAATGGAAGGGCAGATAAAATGCTTCCCAGATAACATCAAGTTAAAGGAGTTCATCATCACCAAGCCCTTATTACATGGAATGTTAAAGAAACTTATCTAAGAAAAAGAAGATGAAAAATATGAATAGTAAAATGACAACAAACTCACAACTATCAACAAAATGAACCTGAAAGAAAATAAAAACAATAAAACAGAAGTAAGCAAAGTACAAGTACAGGAATAGATTCAGAGAAATGGATATCACACAGAGGAAGTTCAGTATGGAGAGGGAAGGGATGAATAGGGGGGAAAAGGTACAGGGAGGAAGAAGCATAATTAGTAGGCATAAAATTGATGGGGAAAGATTAAAATAGTATAAGAAACAGAGAACTCAAAGAACTTATATGTACAACCCATGGACATGAACTAAGGGGTGGGGAATGCTGGAGGGTTGGGGGGTACAGGGCAGGGGGGAGATAAAGAAGGAAAAATTGGGAAAACTGTAATATCATAATCCATAAAAATACTTTAAAAAATTAAAAATGGATCTGCCTTTTTACCCAGTAATCTCATTTCCGGGAATATATCCACAGGAACCCAAAACACCAATTCAAAAGAACATAAGCACCACTATGTTTATTGCAGTGTTATTTATAATTGCCAAGATATGGAAGCAGCATAAGTGTCCATCAGTAGATGAGTGGATAAAATAAGTACAGGACATTTACACAATGGAATACTACTTGGCAGTAAAAAAAGAAGAAAATTTTACCCTTCACAACAGTATGGATGGACCTGAAGAACATTATGCTAAGTGAAATAAGCCAGTCAGAAAGACAAATACCATAGGATTTCACTGATATATGGAATCTAATGAACAAACTGAACTAACAAATAAAATGGGGACAGACTCATGGAGAGCAGATGACAGCTACAGAGGTGGCGGGGAGGTTATGGAGTGGAAGGATTAAGCAAAAAAGAAAAGGACTCATGGACATGGAAAACAGTGTGGTGATTTCTGGGGATAGGGAATATAAGGGGACTAAATGGTAATGGAAAAATATAATAAAGATTTTAAACAAACAAACAAACAAAACGAAATAAAAAAAGGTAGGAGAAACAGGATTGCAGGAAAGAATAAATTAAAATGTCCTAGACCTGCTGTGACCAGTGTTGCTCAGTTGGTTGGGTATCATCCCGCAAAATGAAAGGTTGCCAGTTCAATTTCTGGTCAGGGCACATGCCTGGGTTGCAGGTTCAGTCCCTTGTGAAAGGCAACCTATAAATATTTCTCTTTCACATCGATGTTTTTCTCCCTCTCTTTCTCCCTCCATTTCCCTTTCTCTAAAAATAAATATATGAAATTTTTAAGAAATATTAAACTGTCCCTGACCTTTGGTCCTTGAAAGCCTGGTGGCCCAGAAGGGCCTTCTAGACCCATTCTTCCAGGTGTACCAGGTGGTCCTGGAGGTCCTAGAATTCCAGGAAAACCTGAAAAATGATAAGTCATTTTTAATCTTCAAATAGAAGATTCTCTAAGAAAAATACCCAAACTCTCAAACCAACATTTCTACCCTATCCAATCAGGCTTAGTGACTACAATAAGATGTTAAAACCACAATGACATTTTGGATGATGACTAAGGATCAAGCCTTACAGATACTTGATAGTACTTCTCGATCACCTTATGGTCCTAATTTTCACATAGAGCTAACACATGTGGAAGATATACTCTTCTAAAGGGGAGTGAGGACTATTATGAGGTAAAACTGAACACAAAGAATGAATCTCATACAAAAATGCAGAAAATATTTTCTTCTGCTTACATTGGGACATAGTGTAATAAAAGGTCTACCATATAATTCTGGAAATGAGATAAAAACAATTGCAGATATTACACACATATATACACAAGAAAATAAAATCTGACTCCTAAGTCATTTAGTATAAAATGAGTAAGGACATATTAAGCACTATTTTCATGCCAATGCACACTCTTGACGATAATGAGAATACATTTTGTGAGGAATTAAGCAGAACTGAAGCAATAGGTTTTAAAAATTTCAGGAAATCAAGAAAATATGATTTAGAATAAAACATTATTTGGTTACATGTGTGCAATAAATCGGTTTTCTGTTTAATGTAATCCACTTATTTAACAAATATCTATTGAATGCTTACTATGTTCCAGGAACTGTTCTAAGCCCTGAAAATACAACAATGAACATAAAAGAAAATAATTACTGTAATTTTTATAGCTTAAATATCATTTTTGCATATCTATAACTTAGATTTTTTTCTTGCCTGGACAATTTTAGATAAAGAAAATGAAATTACAGTGCATGCATGCTGTTACTTTTCATTTATACTCTTTATAGTATATAGAAAAAGGGTACAATTAATATATTTTATTTGTTGAATGAACTATATCAAGAAATAATGTCATACTAAGCAGCTAACCTACCCTGCCTGCTACCCACCCCTACATACCTTTGGGACCAGGTGATCCAGAAAGCCCTATTCCAGGAATACCTGGTTCTCCTTTGCTACCTGGTATTCCTGGCAAACCTGGCTGGCCTGAGAGTCCATGGTCACCTAAGAAGAGAAGCAACAGATTTTTGACAGAGAAACTTTTAAATGAAGAAACCAGTAAGTGGTGAAAATGTGGTCAAATAAATTCCTCACATACCTGGAGGACCAACTTCACCATTCCTGCCTGGCATACCAGGCAGGCCAGGCTTTCCTGGCTGGGTTATATTCTGACCTGGATCACCTTTACGACCTAAGAATGCACAGGAATCAATAGCAAAATAAGTGTTCTCTTGACTAAAGATCTCTTTTAATTGAAAACAAAAAAGAAAGTATAATCTTTTAAAAGTGCAATCTAACAAAAATCTACAAGAAAAACAATTCCATATTATATATTCTAGGAAGATACCAAATAGGAGGATGAAATTTCAAAAAGAAAAAGTAGAGGATAGCTTTAAAAGCTAAGGGGACTGTATACTAATGAGAAAAAATACAATAAAAATAAAGAAAGAAAAGAAAAATAATAAAAGGTGATGAAAAGCCAAAAAAAAAGCTTCCATTATTGAAGATGGCATTTATAAAATCTTGTTAAAATATAAGCCAAAAGAATCTTTAAAAAATCAAACTGTAGTAAATAAGAAAAATACTTCTTTTTGGTAAAGTAATGGTACCTTAAGATTTTGTGTGTGCAAAGTCCAAGTGCATCTTCTCATTCATTGAATTAAGAACTTAAAATTGGCTCAGGACAAAGTAGGGTTTCTTAAACATGAAATAAAAAGCACTGACCATGACAGAAAAGCCTCATAAATTTGACTATATTCAAATTGATTCCTGTCCATTAAAGATGCCATACAGAGAGTAAAAAATGGCAAGCCATAGTAAGCAAAAATTTTGCAATGTAAATAACTAACAAAGAACTAATATAATAGAATATACAGGATAGGGCAAAAATCAGTTTATAGTTCTGAGTATGTGAAACGCAGAGTTAATTCTTGTATTATTATTTACTAGTCATTATATTATTTTCCATATGAACTATAAATTTACTTTTGCCCCACTCTGTATACAATGTGTGTATGTATATGTATATACACACACACATACATATATGTGTGTGATATATAATCCTCTGTTGTCAACTAGAAATAGATTCAATCCAATAGAAAAAAAAATGATCAAAACACTTGAATAGGCATTTCATACAAGGAAATTAAAATGGTCAGTAGACATATGAAAAGGTGCTAAACTTTAATGTAATCAAAGAAATGTGAAATAAAACTGCCATGAGATATCCCACACTTCAACAGATTGGCAACAATATGAAAGCCTGATGATACAAAGTGTTTATGAGGATATAGAACAGTAAGAAATCTCCAATAGTTATGATGGGAGTATAAATTCATACAATTGCTCTGGATATAGTTTGGAATTATCAAATAAAACTTAAGATGGATTTATTCCATACTTTGAAAATGCTAATCTTAAATATGTAGCCTAGTCTAGGGACTGGCAAATTATTTCTATAAAGGACCAGACAGTAAATACTTTATGTTTTGTTGGCCACCATGATCTCTGTCACAACTGCTCAACACTGTGGTTGTGGTGAAAAAGCAACCACAGTCAACAGTGACTGGTTTTGTTGAAACAAAACTTTTATTCATGACAAAAAGTGTTGGTCAGTTTTATTCCACAGGCTGTAGTTTACTGATCCTTGCCCCAGAGAAGTGTGTGCATATGTACAGAAGGGTATATATACAAGAATGTACATAGAAGCATTAATCAGAATAGGCCTGAACTATAAAATACCCAATTGTCCATTAAGAATAGAATGGATAAATCAGCTGTTAATCCTACATACAATAGGATACTAAACAAAAATGAAAATGAATATAATATAGCTATACACAGAGTAAACATAAAGGATACCTATGATTCCATCAACATGAAATTCAAAAAGAAGTTTAAAGTACTCTGTTTAGGAATGCATATCTAGGTAATAACACTAGGGGATAAATGGAAGGAAATTATGCAAAAGTCAGGGCAGTGGTTACTCTTGGAGAAATGGAAGGAGATTTTGGTCAAGAAAGGATAGAGAGGAATTTGGGGGTTTCTAGGATACTAGCATTATTCTGTTCCTTGATGCCTAAGGTAGTTACAGATATTTCTCCAATATTATTTGTGAAACTTTGCATTATGTATCATGTACTTCAAAACAACAAAAACAACAAAAAATTTCAGAAAAAAAATTTAAAGACAAAACCTCCCATAAAAACCACACACATATTGCATTCCCTTGCTAAGGAGCTCTGAAAAGCCCAAATATAAATAAATGTCCAGGGAAACACATCTCTCATGAAGGGAAGCCAAGAGTAGCCAAAGATAATACATTTCTGCTTTTAAGCACCAAATTAAAAACAAAACAAATGTAGTGAACTCACCTGGTATTCCTGGCTGGCCTGAATTTCCTGCCACACCTTGTATGCCTTTTTCACCTACTGGGCCTGGAGGGCTAATACCAAGAGGGCCCATAGACCCCCTATTCCCTGGGAGACCTGGCAAACCTGGGTTCCCAGGGGGACCTCTTTCACCCTTAAAAGCAATTCCACCCTGAAAAGGGAAAAGTTTAATACAGAGACATAGATATAACAGCTCTCCGAAGGCTGGTATTACTGAATACAACTAGAAAAATGATACAGACACAAACAGTTCTTAAAAGCTGTATAAATGTGTATTATGGAACAGTATGTGTGATCACTCTACTTATTTATTTCTTCAACAAATATTTTTGAGTTCTTACTATGTGTCGGGTGCTGGTGTTACAAAGAATAAAAACAGACAAAAACTCTACCATAATGAAGTTTATATTCTAGTATAAGTCAAAAAGTTTATAGTCTAGCTAATAATATTTTATATGAATATAACTTTCCACATAAATATTCTGGACTGTGTGTTGTACACAAAATAAGACACTGTTCATTTGTGTTCAACCTTTAGGCTCCATAGACTATTTAACATGGCCATCTACTCACATGATTCTCTAAGCTTGTTATACATAAAGAACAAATTAGGCTTCTGCTGTTATGTCTAAATAAATCCAGACTAGGATGTGTGAGGCAAGAGAAGGGGAACCTTACAGTGACCCACAATATCTTAACCTTCTTCTGAGAAATTTATAGCCAATATTACTTAGTATAGAAATGGGTTAAAAAGAAGGAATTTATGAAACAACTGAGGGAAAGGAGTGGTAAAGAAACTCTACACAGTCAATAACAATGTAACATTTCTATATATTAATCATTTTCTTTAAGCATTGATTAGGTGTTGACACCAGCAACAGGCACATCCTCGGAAACATACCTAAGTAACATTCTGACACTAGAAAACCAAGGATACTAAACCAACTCACAGGTTCTCCTTTGGGGCCAGGTAGGCCTGGCAATCCATCATGTCCAGGGGTGCCAGGTAAACCAGGGAGACCTGGAGGTCCAGGGAAACCCAACTGTCCTTTGTCACCCTTCATTCCTGGAAAAGTGAGGATGTCACCAGGTTCTCCTTTAGGTCCAAGAAAGCCTGGAGTACCTGGAGATCCTGGTATGCCCTGAAGGGGGAAAAAAGAAAGAATGGGGGAAAGAAAAGGAGAAAATCACTTTCTCTTTTTCTAAAACTCTCCTCTCTCCAGTTTACCCCATCAACCCACCCATAACATTTAGTGTAAAAAGCTATGAATAAAAAGAGCCATGTGAGTCACAGAGTGTCAAGGAATCAAATAAATTTAATAGAAAAACTAAATTTATTTAATATGTATTTACAAGTGAAAATCAAAGTATAAATAGATTTCTTCAAGTCCTTTTGTTCTATAATATGCTGAAAACTTACTCTTAGTCCTTTGGGACCGGCTGCACCAGCGTGTCCTTTTTCACCTTTCTGTCCAGGAAAACCAAGAGATCCTAAGACACACACACATACACACACACACACAATAATGTGAGCTTTGAAGCTGAATCCCTAACAAAGTATACAAAAATAAGCAAGTCAGGAAGTCAAGTATTAAAATAAGATCCCATTCAACCCCAATATAGGGTCACATTTTTGTTTTCTGATTTTATGCTCTCAAAATGAAGAAATTGTTCTTCCTTTTAGGTAAATCTAACATTTCACATTACATACAACATTTTAGTCTCAGGTATTTCCAACCCCAAATCCTCTCAAAAGCTCACAGCTACCAAGTACTGTGTACAGAGCTCCTTCGACTATCACAAGGACAAAGTCTGACTATCTTTCTTTCTTCTGACTTAAACAATTTTCCTAGATACTTACCAGTCCTTTCTTTCATTTTCACTCCCTAACATTGGATTTATGAGAAATGTTTGGTACGCAACCACTAGAGGAAATATTACTAAACCAGTCATTCCCTGAATGGGCCCCTAAAGCAATTGTATCAGCATCACCTAAGTACTGGTTTAAAATGCTAGTTCTTGGGCCCTCACCCAAGATCTACCAAATCAGAACATTTGGGGGTAGGATGCAGAAGTCTGGGCTTTAACAAGCCTTCCAGGTAATTCTGATGCATTCCCAAGTTTAAGAACCATTAGACTAGAGTTATAAGGCTAGATTATTAAATTCCACTGGCAGCTATAAGACTTGCTAAAAATCTATTTCCAAGTGCTAAATGAATTGGTTTCCTTGGAAGACACACTAGACAGAAAGGTAAGTGATCTGGTATCTATTCTGAGCCCTAACGCAGTTTTAAAGTGTGATTTCAAGATATTATAGTATTGAGATATCGCAAGAGGCAGTTGATTAAAAAACTTGTGGGTCAGATGGATATCAAATTTGGTTTCAATTGGTTAGAAACTGCTGGTAGCTTCAGAAATTAGAAACAAGAGCATAACTTATTTCATAACATAAATGTCACAAAGACATTTCATATTTATTTATTAATATGAGTGACTATAGTGATAAAATAAGAAACTGGCATTATTTTAAAGCTTCAAGCTCACTAAAAGCTAGCCAAGAAATAATTTATAAGTTTGCCCTGGGGCAAGATGGTTTACCTGGAGGACCTGGAAGACCTGGCAAACCAGGCAGACCTGGAGGCCCTGAAATACCAGTTCCAATACAGTTGAAGTAGGTGTCACCTTTGTCACCTAGAGAAAATCATAATGAAAAAAAATTTACTAATCTACCTTATTTAGATAGGTTCTAAATACGTTAGCACTAATGGATAACATTCCCACCTAACAGTATAGTTATAGAAGCCTATATCTTGAATCAATCTATTTGATAAATATTTATTGAGTGCCAACTGTGTGTCAAGCATTGTTCTAAATGTTTGTGATACATTGATAAACAAATCAGAGAAAAATCCATGTCTTCATGGTACTCATAACATAGCAGTGGAAAAGGATAATAAAAAAATAAAGGTAACAAATTATTAAATTATTTTTATATATGTATATGAGGTCTGTCTGGAAAAATTCCAGCCATTGTTAATAAAACGAGAATAATTTGTGCAACATCGATGTAACCTGGCAGCCAGGGAGAGCAGACAATGATGACATCACTGTATGAGTCAGTGCGGGTGGTAGACACTGTTGAGTGAGCATGTGTACTGTGTGGCTGTTGTATTTAAAATGACTGAGCAAGTACAGCAACAAATCTGCATTAAATTTTATGTTAACCTTGAACATTCCTCCATGGAAACTGTTTGGATGATTCGGAAGGCCAAGCAATGGGTAACTGGTGATTGGCAATTTCAGCACAACAACATGCCCAGTCATACACCCCATCTCATGCAGAGTTTTTTGGAAAAAAATAAAATCACCCAGGTGACTCAGCCACCCAACAGCCTACGTTTGGTGCTCTGTGACTTGTGGCTTTTCCCCAAACTAAAATCACCTTTGAAAGGGAAGAGATTTCAGAGCATCAGTGAGATTCAGGAAAATACAACAGGGCAGCTGAGGTAATTGGGAGAACTGTGTGAGGTCCCAAGGTGCCTACTTCCAAGGGGACTGGGATGTCATTGTCCTATGTACAATGTTTCTTGTACCTTGTCTCTTCTTCTATAAATGTCTGTTTTTCATTTTACATGGCTGGATACATTCTAGTTAGACCTCTTATATCAAAAGAATTATATTCATAGGGAAAATATAAAGCTGAATAACAGGACTGCATATAGGATATACTGGGGATGGTTAACAGGTTTCAATTTTATATAGGGTAGTTAGCATAGACCTCACTGAGAAGATAGTACAAAATAAAAATATTAAAGGATGTAGAACATACACAACAAGTATAGAGTATTTCAGGCAATAAGAATAATCATGTTTGGCATACACAAGGAACATCAGTGAGACTATATTGCTGGAGTAGAGTGAGAAAGAGGAACCAGGAAAAACAATTCAAAGGTTACAACTAGTGGTGCATCATAAAATATTACACAGGCCTCCCTAAATACTGTGGCTTTTACTGAGAGTGAAATGAGAATCTAGTAGAAGGATTTAAAAAGTAAATCAGCATGATCTACCTTAAGTTTTAAAAGGAATGACTCTGGCTTGGTGAAAATGGCAGTGAGGTAGGTGGGAGTGGAGCCGAGTTCTCACTCTGCCCAGCTGGAACACCCAACCGTTCTTCTGAGGAACAGAGTGAATAGCCAACAGAATCCCAGCTTATATGAAGTTTGTAGGCCAAAAATTTTAGAGGACATTGAAAAGCAGAGAGTGAGGAGAGTGCACTAGGACAGTAAGGCCCCTGGGATCTGCGCCAGGACCAAGGCTACTGTGCCCCCAGCTTGGCACCTGCTGCAGGATACTGGGAAGAGAGTTAGATCACCAGCTCCCTCCCCTACCAGAGCAGGGAGGGCAGCCCAGCACCAGGAGGGACCTGGATGCTGGAAGTCACTGAGGGTAATAGAGATGAAGTGGGAGACACGCAGGCAGTACACATCCGCTGGGACTGTGGATGTTGGCACCAGAGAGATTGGGGTGCTGGGTGACACCTGGAGAAGGGAGAAGCTGGGACATGTCAGACTCTGACTCTGATAGTTTCCGGACTGGTTGGAAAGAGAGGCTGTGTGAAAAGCCATGAGCTTGTTGGGAACTGTGGGCAGCTGCTTTGTGAGGAACTCCAGCAGCTGCTGGCATGCCCTGAGGGAGATTTCAGCTGCATGCACACAGAATGAGTAGCTAAGGGGAACCGTGCACCCTGTGTGTCTAGAACTGAGCTCCCAGACACAGTAGCTGAGGGGAACCATGCACCACATGTGTCTGGCATTGTGTGCTCAGAGATATTAGCTGAGGTGAACCTTGTGCCCTGCTTGTCTTAGGCTCCTCGCAGGAGATGGACTCACACTACGAGGAGCTGAGTGGCTGATTTGAGCCTGGAAGCCCAAAGAAGACCTGGGCTGGAGGCCTGGAAATGGTGAATATTGCGACCCAGACCTGGTCCCCATCCTCTCAGAACCAAAGGAAGGGAGACAAGTGAATCCTAGCTACCCTGTTTCTGTGGTATTTAGGAAGACCAGCAGAACTCACTGAACTGGTTTAAACTGAGCAGGAGGCTTATTATTATTATTTTTTTCTCTTTGGATCCTCTCTCTTTTTTTCCCTTTTCTTTTTTCTTTCAGCAAGTGAGACAGTAAGACATGAGGTTATGAATGGCCCAGAGACAAATCAAAAGGGGGAGCACAAGCCTAACCCCTAAAACTAAGAAACTGAGACAAATGTCACTTTGCTATGCCATAGAGCTGGCATTTTATTGTTTATGTGTATTATCATTACCTTGTCATTATTTTTACCACTTTTATTTTATTAGTATTTTTTATTTCTCTTCCTTATGTTTAGTTTTCCTCATTGTATTTACCAGTTTAATTGCATTGTCTGACTGGTTTTCCTTATTCTCACTCTGTATTGTATTTTAATTTTCCTTCTTTCACTTCACTCACGTTCCAATAACACCCAATGCTTGATCGGGTAATTTCCATTCTGTTTATTCAAGTCATTTATTTCTTGTCATATTATTGTTGTTCCAGTACTATTATAAAAAATTGTTCCATACAATTCTACATTACTATACAGCAACCCTTCCCGATCTTAGCCCACTTCACTTCAATCCTGACCA
The DNA here is from genome assembly GCA_004027735.1 of Carollia perspicillata. NCBI lineage: Eukaryota > Metazoa > Chordata > Mammalia > Chiroptera > Phyllostomidae > Carollia > Carollia perspicillata. Next base: position 90,387 of record PVKM010000395.1, read on the forward strand.
TTATTATTGCTGTGGTTAACTCTATTCTCTCTCATAAAATGCCTACTTTCTATTCTTTAATCTCACTATCTCTCATCATCTACCCTTGCAAAAGCACTCTGCTTTCTGGATTCAGCTCACAATCATTCTTCCCTCTAACAAGTGTCTTATCTTTCACCTTTTATATAAAGTGGCCAGTTGGGTGAAACACCACAGTTAATGCTATATTTATCCAAAGAATCTGTTATAACTTCTCTAATTCCTGGTACTTCAACTCCAATAAAATATTCTCCTGCTGTCTTAATTCATTTTGCCTTCCCCCTGCCACTGATCACATACAAGAACAGGTGGGAGCTGCAAACATCAGTATACCTGCTGGAGGAGAAACCCACCAACAAAGAAACCACAAAAAGGTAAAAACCAAGTACAACAACAGAGCCCACACAAACAGAAGAAAAGGCAAACCTAGAGCATCCAGACAAGGAGGTCAGAGACCACACCACTGAACCTCACAGAATTCATATTATAGAAGTTCATCCTACAAAGACAGCTACCGAAGCAAAACATCATGAAGTGCAGAAACAAAAAGAGCCATCTAAAATGGGGAGACAAAAAGGAACATACAATCAAAAGGAATGGAAGACTCCCCAGATAAAAGAGCTAAACAAATTGGAGGTAACCAAAATATCAGATATAGAATTCAAATGAATGATTATAAGGATGCACAAGGTACTCACAGACAACTATAATGAACTGAGTAAGAACTATATCAGCATTAAAAAGGAAATAGAAACTATAAACAGAAACCAGGAAAATAAAAAATAAAATCTCAGAAATAAAAAACACATAACAAGGAATTACAAGCAGGCTTGATGAAGTAGAGGATGGAATCAGTGAGTTGGAGGACAAGGTAGAAAAAAATACCCAGAGAGAGCAAAAAAAGAAAAGACACTCAGAAAGAATGAACCAGTGGTAAGGGAGCTACAAGCCAAGATGAAACGTAACAATATCTGTATAACAGGGATACCAGAGAGAGAAGAAGAGCAAGGGATAGAAAACCTGTTTGAAAAAGTAATAATGGAAAACTTCCCTAATTTGATAAAAGGAAAAGTCACACAAATCCAGGAATCACAGAGAGATCCAATCAAGAGGAACCCAAAGAGGCTCACATCAACACAGATCATAATTAAAATGGCATAATTCTAAGACAAAGAGAGAATCTTAAAGGCAGCAAGGGACAAAGAGGAAGCAACATACAAGGGAGCCCTGATAAAGATGCCAACTGACTTCCCAATAGAAAAACATCATGCCAGAAGAGAATGACAATAAATATTCAAAGTAATGAAAGCCAGAGGCCTGCAACCAAGATTACTATATCCAGCAAGGCTCTCAATTAAAATGGAAGGCCAAATAGGGAGCTTCCCAGATAAAAGAAGTGTAAAAGAACACACCTCCACCAAACCAGCTCTGAAAGACATGCTAAAGCGACTGCTTCAAGAACAGGAAGAAAAAGAGTGAGAGAGAGAGGAAGACAGGTACAAAAATATGGAAAATGAATAAGTACCTATAATAATAACCTTAAACATAAAGGAATTGTATGCTCCAATCAAAAGACATAGAGAACCCGAATGGATAAGACAGCATGATCCACACATATGCTGCCTACAAGAGACCCACCTCAGGACAAAAGACCTACACAGACTGAAAGTGAAGAGCTGGAAACAAATTTTCCAAGGAAACAGACAGAAAAAAAAAGCCAGGGTAACAATATTCATATGAGACAAAATAGACTTCAAAAAAAGGGTCATAAAGAGACACACAGAAGGTCACTTCATAACACTCAAGGGAAGATCCATCAAAGAGACACAAATATTGTAAATATATATACATCCAATACAGGAATACCCAAATACATAGAGAAAATCGTAGATGACTTCAACAAAGATATTGATAGCAACACAATTACAGTAGGGGATTTCAATACCCCACTGTCAAAAATGGACATATCTTCCAAACAAAATATCAGCAAAGATATTGTGGCAATGAACAATGTCCTAGATCAAATGAACTTAACTGATATATAGAGAGAGAGCCATTCAGCCCAAAGAGGCAAAATACACATTCTTTCAAACACACATGGAACAGCTTCAAAGATAGACCATATAATAGGGCACAAAAGAAGCCTCAACAAATTCAAGAAAATTGAAATCATATGAAGCATTTTCCCTGACCACAAGGAACTGAAACTAGAAACCAACCCCAAGGGAAAAAAATGGAAAAACACAGAAACATGAAGATTGAAAAGCATGCTATTAAACAATGAATAGGTCAACAATGAGACTAGGGGAGAAATAAAAATTTCTGGAAACTAATGAAAATGAACTCACAACAACCCAAATCTTATGGGACACAGTGAAGGCAGTCCTGAGAGGGAAGTTCATAGTGATACAGGCCTACCTAAAAAAGATAGAAACATTTCAAATAAAGAACCTAACAGTACATCTACAAGAACTCAAAATACAACAAAGACAGCTGAGAGCAAGTAGAAGGAAGGAAGTAACCAAGATCAGAGTAGAATTAAATGACAGAGACTAAAAGCGCAATTCTAAGGATCAATGAATCCAGCAGCTGGTTTTTGAAAACATAAACAAAATCAACAAGCCTTTAAGCAGGCTCATCAAGAAAAAAGAGGGAGTACCCAAATACACACAATCAGACATGAAAGAGGAGAGATTACAACTGATGCCACAGGAATACAAAGGATTGTACAAAATTACTACAAAGAACAATACACCAAGAAATTTGAAAACTAGGTGAAATGGACAAATTTCTAGAAAAATATAATCTTCCAAAACTGAATGAAGGAGAAGAAAGCCTAAAAAGGCCAATAAGAGGTGACAAAATTGAAGCAGTAATCAAAAAGCTCCCAAAACACACAAGCCCTGGACTGACAGTTTCACAGGAGAATTTTATAAAGCACGTAAGGAAGAGCTAACCCCTATCCTTCACAGACTATTCCAAAAAATCCAAGAAGATGGAAGACTCCCAAACACTTTTTATGAAGCTAGTATTATCCTAATCCTAAAACCAGATAAAAACAAAACAAAGAAAGAAAGCTTCAGGCCCTGGCTGGCATAGCTCAGTGGATTGAGAGCAGGCTGCAATTCAAAGGGTTGCCGGTTCAATTCCCGGTCAGGGAACATGCCTGGGTTGTAGGCCAGCTCCCCAGTGGGGGCCACTTGAGAGGCAATCACACACTGATGTTTCTCTCCCTCCCTTTCTCCCTCCCTTCCCCCCTCTCTAAAAAATAAATAAAAATAAAATATTTAAAGAAAACTTCACACCAATATTGGTGATGAGCATAGACACTAAAATCCCCAACAAAATATTGGCAAATTGCATGCAGAAATATGTTAAAAATATTATACACTATGACCACGTGGGATTCATCTCAGGGATGCAAGGATGGTACAGTATTCGCAAACCAATAAATGTAACACATCACATAAACAAAAGCAAAGACAAAAATCATATGATCATATCAATAGATGTGGAAAAAGCTTTTGATAAGGTACAGCACCCATTTATGATAAAAACACTCAGCAAAGTGGGAATTAAGGGAGCATTCCTCAACATAATAAAGGCCATATATGAGAGACCTACAGCCAACATCATACCCAATGGACAAAAATTAAAATCTTTTCCACTAAGATCAGGAACAAGACAAGGTTGTCCACTTTCACCACTTCTATTCAACATAGTATTGGAAGTCCTAGCCACAGCAATCAGACAAGAAAAGGAAATAAAAGGCATCCAAATGGAGGAAGCAAAACTGTCATTGTTTGCAGATGACATGATAGTGTATATGGAAAACCCTATAGACTCCACCAAAAAGCTGCTCAATGTAATAAATTAATTTGGCCAAAAAGCAAGATACAAAGTGAATATTCAGAAATCAAAGATATTTTTGTATACCAACAATGAAACAGCAGAAACCGAAATCAGGAAAAAAAGTCCCATTTGATATAGCAACAAGAAAAATGAAATACCTAGGAATAAACCTAACCAAGGAGGTAAAAGACCTGTATTCAGAAAAGTTCCCAACACTGAAGAAAGAAATTAAGGAAGACAAAAACAAATGGAAACATATATTAAGTTTATAGATTGGAAGAATTAACATCATCAAAATATCCATACTATCCAAAGCAATTTATAGAGTCAATGCAATATTTATTAAAGTACCAACGGCATATTTCACAGATATAGAACAAACATTTCAGAAATTTATATGGAACCATAAATGACCCCAAATAGCTGCAGCCATTTTGAGAAAGAAGAACAGAGTAGGAGGTATCACAATACCTGATATCAAACTGTTTTACAAGGCCGCAGTAATCAAAACAGCCTGGTACTGACATAAGAACAATGGAACAGAACAGAAATAAACCCAACTCTCTATGGTCAATTAATATTTGACGAAAGTGGAAGAAGCATAAAATGGAGTAAAAATAGCTTCTTCAACCAATGACGCTAGGAGATCTGGACAGCTACATGCAAAAAATTAAATGTGATCACCAACTTACACAATATGCAAAACTAAATTCAAAATGGATAAAAGATTTAAATATAAGTCGTAACACCATTAAAGTCCTAGAGGAGAATATGGGCAGGAAAATCTCAAATATTCCACAAAGCAATATTTTCATGGCTATGTCTCCTAGAGCAAGGGACATAAAGGAAAGAATAAACAAATGGGACTTCATCCAATTTTAAAGCTTCTGCATGGATAAAGAAAATAGCATTAAAATGAAAACAGAACTAACCATTTGGGAAAACATATTTGCCAATGATACCTCAGACAAGGGTTTGATCTCTAAAATATATAAAGAACTCATGTGACTCCACTCTAAGAAGACAAGGAACCCAATCAAAAAATGGGTAAAGGACTTGAAAAGACACTTCTCCAAGGAGGACATACAGAGGGTCAGAGATACATGAAAACACACTCAGTATCACTAACCATCAGAGAGATACAAATTAAAACCACAATGAGATACCACTTCGAGATACCACTCCACACTGGTCAGAATGGCTATCATAAACAAAGCCAACAAACAACAAGTGTTGGAGAAGTTGTGGAGAAAAAGGAACCCTAGTGCACTGTTGGTGGTATTGCAGACTGGTACAACCACTATGGAAAACAGTATGGAATTGCCTCAGAAAACTAAAAATGGAACAGCCTTTTGACCCAGCAATTCCACTGCTAGGGTTATATCCTAAGAATTCTGAGACAGCAATCCAAAAGAACCTATGCACCCCAATGTTTATAGTGGCATAATTTACAATATCCAAGTGCTGGAAGCAAGCTAAGTCCTCATCAGTAAATGAGTGGATTAAAAAACTATGGTACATTTAAACAATGGAATTCTATGCAGCAGAGAAAAAGAAAGAAGGGGCTTATACCCTTTGCAACAGCATGGATGGAACTAGAAAGCATTATGCTAAGTGAAATAAGCCAGGCAGTGAAATAGAAATACCATGGGATCTCGCCATTAACAGGAACCTAATCAACGAAATGAACAAACAAGCAAAGTATATCCAAAGACGTTGAAATTGGGAATAGGCTGACAGTGATCAGAAGGGAGAGGGAAGGAGATAATGGGGAAAAAGGTTGAAGAAGGTTTCCAGGAACAATTTTAAAGGACATATGGACAATAACAAGGGGGGATGGGAACAGGGGAGGGAGGTGAGGAGGGCTGGGGTTGTGGGGAGGTGTGGTGGGAAAAGGTAGAAAACTGTACGTAAACAACAATGAAAAATGTTTTTAGAAGTTTTAAAAAAAGAGAATGACTGGCTACTATGTTAAGAATAGAAAATAAATGCAAGGATGGAAATAGGGTAACTATTTAAGTGGCTACTGCTTCAGTGATATAGGAAAGATGGCAGCTCAGTCTAGAGTGACAACAATGAAGACAATGAGAAGCTGTTAGATTCTGAACATATTTTAAAGTAAAGTCAATGAGAATTTCTCATGGATAACATAAAGAATACAAAATAAGAGGGAGACCTGCCTGGTGTGGTTCAGTGGATTGAGTGCCAGCCTGTGAATCAAAGAGTTGTCAGTTCAATTCCCAGTCAGGGCACATTCCTGAGTTGCAGGCCACATCCCCAGCAGGGGGTGTACAAGAGCCAACCACACATTGATATTTTCTCTTCCCATCTTTCTCCCTCCCTCCCTCTCTGTCTAAAAATTAAAAAAAAAAAAAGAGGGATATCGAGGATACCTTTAAGGTTTTTAGCCCAAAGAACCAGAAGGCTAGAGTTGCCTGCTTTTAAGTAAAAAGGCAAATATGTTACTTGGAAAATTATAGGGGAGGTGGTAGTAAAGACAAGGATGTGAAGTTCAAAATGTTAAGTAGACTACTGGATACACTAATCTAGGGGGAAAGATCTATATCTAGATAGGAGACATACATTTGGAAGTCACTGGCAAGTAGATATTATTTTAAAATCGTTTAACTTAATGAATGAGTTTAGAATAGAAGAGAAAAAAAGATGAAACTCTGAAATATTCTAAATTTAAAAGTTGGGTAGATAATTCTAAAAATGCATATGAAATACAAAGTAAGCCAAGAGTTACTATAAAGCTATAATAATTTGGACAGTTTGGCACTAATGTCAGAAGAAAAATTAGAACAATGGAACAAAATAGAGAGGTCAAAAATAGACTCACACAATGTATAGTCATAATATTCACAACAAAAGTGCTAATGCAATTCAGTGGGGAATGGTCATTTGTACAATGGTATTGAATCAATTGGATATACATATAGGAAAAAACATGAACTTTGATCCCTGATTCCAAGTATATACAAAAAGTAATTGAAGATAGACCAAAGATCAAAACACAAAAGCAAACAGGTATGAGTTCTTGGGAAACAAAATCATAAAAAGTATTTGCCATCCTTGGAGTAAGCAGATATTCTTAAATACGACTTAAACAGTACTAACAATAAAAGAGGACATTAATAATTGGATTTCTTTTAATTAATAACTTCTGTTCAAGAAAAGACACGAGTACAAAAGCAAGTCACAGAATGGAAGAAGATAGTTGTGATGCATGTAGGTATGTGTAAATATATCTACATTTATATGGAAAGATATGTATATCTCCAACAACCCAATTAATAATAGGAAAAAGGTACTTTATGATGGGAATATACAAACTATAAGGAAAGAAGCTCAACATCAATAAGTCATCAGGGAAATGGGACCTAAAACCACTTTGGAAAATGGTTTAGTGATATCTATATAAACAAAACTGACATGTACCTATAACACAGCAATTCTATTCCCAGGTGTATATATATATATATAACAGAAATGAAACCTTATAACCTATAAAATGTACAAGAATGCTTATAGCAGCTTTATTCATAATAGATCCAAAGCAAACATCTGTTAACATTAGAATGAATATTTAGATATATTTGTACACGGAAATACCAAGAACAGGGAAAAAAATCCCAGTATAAACAGAAACATAAATATATCACATAGATATAATATTGAGCAAAAAAAAAAGATACGAAAGAGCACATACTGTATTATTCCATTCATACAAAGTTCAAAATTAGGCAAACTAATGTATAATAGATGGTAAAATCATGTTTGTTTGTTTTTTTTTTGCTTATATAGAATTTAATTATAGGGAAATACAGCCATCTTTCCATTCCATTGTCTTCCTCCTTAATATACTTTATACTACCATATTCATTGTTTTTTTTCCCTCCTTAGCATTTCATACACACTTCCACATATCTACAACTGCCTCTGTGATGGGATTGGTGACACTGTGATCCAGGGCTACAAGTGATCACTATTCCTCTCTACACTTTTTTAAAATTTTTATTTTAATTGCTGTTCAAGTACAGTTTCCTGTCTTTTACTTCCATCCAAGCCCATACCCCCAGCCCTCCCCACCTCCCTCCTGTTTCCACATCCCTCTTGTTATTGTCCATGTGTCCTTCATACTTGTTCCTGTAAACACTTCCCCTTTCTCCCTGAATTTCCCTCCCCTCTCCCCTCTGGTCACTGTCAGCCTGTTCTCTTTTTCAGTGTCTTTGGTTATGTTTTGCTTGTTTGTTTGTTTTGTTGTTTAGGTTACTGTTAAAGGTGAGATTATATGGTATTTGTCTTTTACTGCCTGGCTTATTTAGCTTAGCACAATGCTTTCCAGTTCCATCCATGCTGTTGCAAAGGGTATTTTTTAGAGTGCTAACTAGGGGGCACACGACAGTCTTCTAGAGTCCTGGGAAAGTTCTATATTTTGATTTAGATGGTGGTTACATGAGAGATTATATACAGAAATAGATAGATAGGAGATATAAATTATATATTTCAACCAGACACATATACACACACACATACAGCAGGTCCTCAAATAATTTCAATTCATTCAAAATCATTTCATTATAATGTTGATGAGATGCCATATAAAATCAACTCTTGTTCATATCAAATAGCCTATGGTAAACTGGTTTCATTATGCATCATTTCACTTAAAGTCACCGATCCTACTGATGACGTGAATTGAGGACTTGCTATATAAATGTATATTATGCCAGGTAGATATGAAAAAATAAGACATGCAATGTTCTGAAAACCAAGTGAGAAAAATGTTTAAAGAATAAAAATAAATCAAGTAAAAAAGGACAGAGACTTGACCTTTGGATTAGTAGGTTATAGGCTGCTGATGACTTTGACAAAAGTATCTATGGAGTGGTAGTGGAGGGAAGTAAAATCCTGATTGGGGTATGTTTAAGAGAAAATTAGGACAGTATCTAGAGACAGTGAGTAGAAATTTCTTGAGGAGTTTTGCTCTAAATGGGAGCAGAAGAATAGAGCATTGTTTGGCAGGGGAAGTGGGTTTATAATAAGGTATTTTTTAGATTGGTGAAAAGAGCATATGTGTATGGTACTAGGAATGATTCAGTAAAGGTGAAAAATTGCCCTGGCTGGTATAGCTCAGTGGATTGAGTATGGGCTGTGAACCAAAGGGTCATTGGTTCGATTTCCAGTCAGGGCACATACCTAGGTTGCAGGCCAGATCCTCAGTGTGGGCCATGTGAGAGGCAACCACACACTGATGTTTGCCTCCCTCTCTTTCTCCCTCCCTTCCTCTCTCTCTAAAAATAAATAAAATAAAATATTTATTTTTAAAAAATGCAAAATTTATGGTGTGAGAGATGCAAAATTTTCTGGAACAAAATTTGTGGAAAAACAAGAGGAAGTGGAATCTGTTGTACAAACAGAAGAATTGGCTTTGGATAGGAGTATTAACAATAACAAGCAGGAAGAGAGAATATATGGGCACAGATGCAAGTAGGTGGGTAAATGTCATGGTGGCTATCTGTGAAAGTTCTCTTGTTATTGCGTCAATTGGTCAGTGAAGGAGGAAATAAAGTCAATCTTAAAATGAGAATGAAAGAGGATATATTAAAAGTATAAAGAGAGAAGAGAAGATTCAGGCTCAGAAGAGGTGGTATTTTGGACCCACCAAGGCTATTTTTTTGTTGTAAGTAAGTACAACAAAGTAAGTGGATGGTAAAGGAGTCAAGGGTTTATGCGTGGTATTGATTCTAATGATCGATCATGGAATTTAAGCTAGGTTAAGACTGAAGGAAAAAAATGCCAAAACACTGAGGGATAGTCAAAGTTGGTAGGTCTCACTGAGGTTGAAGTAATGTTGGAGTCAGTTTATTAGCGCTAGTAGAGCTTAAAAAATGAGACAGTGGTCAGAAAATGGTACTCATGAAATCAAGGTTATAGAAGTGTGCACTATTGTAAAACAAATGGTCTTGCATGTGTTCATGGGAGTGAGTGGCTGAGGCATAGTGGATGATATAAGGGATTTTGAGATGCTTTAAAAGAATGAACGGTGGTGTGAAAATTGGACAGCTACATGGAGAAAAAGACCACCTTCTTACACTAAACACAAGAATAAATTCAAAACAGATGAAAGAATGAAGGACAAAATGTGGGGATCAAACCTTTAACTCCTTGTTCTCCTTGGAGTCCTCTATCACCTGGAGATCCTGGAGGGCCTGGGGGGCCTGCTTCACATATCTCATCTTCTGAGATAAGAATAAAAAGGAATAGCAAGTTAATTATTGTGAAATGCCCAGAAGACTAAACAAAATAGAAGCCTGGCAGGCTAGAAAAAAGACCTCTTTTCAGCTACTTCTCTGCAGTAATAAAACTAACTATAAGCAAAAGGAAAATATAACATTGGCAAGAATTTGAAAAGCAAATTTAAACATCAAAGAATCACTAAAAAATCAAAGTAGAAGCTGCCATAGCAACTCTTAGATATTGAAAACACAAAGAATGGTGCCAAATTTCAGTTTGATTCATTTATAAATGAAAACAAAATACAACAATAGAATTTACAAGAAAAGAATAGCTTACTAGGAGGGATGTGAGGACCTGGAGGGCCACGAGGCCCTGGGAGGCCGGGAGCCCCAGAATTTCCATCAAGTCCAGGAGATCCGGGAAAGGAAATTCCAGGTGGACCTTCATCTCCTTTCTGTCCTCTTTCTCCAGGAAAGCCAGGGGGGCCAGGAGGACCCATAACTGTAATCCCTAAGATAAACAAATATTACCCACTGATTCTCATGGAAAGAGACAACTCACAGGGCTTGCATTATTTTGCCTCCTGTCTTCAGAGGTATATTCTGCTATTTTGTGAAACATTATGGAAAACAAAAAGGAAAAAATACTAATTGAAATTATCAAAATTATATTTTGGCAATATTACTTTGGTTCTCAATGAGACAGTAAGTAATGATAAGATCTTCCTTTAATGTGTAATGCCTGTTACATACTTACTGTTTTCTATGAGAATTAGTATCTGAAAAAAGGATGAAAAGTTTCAAATACTGTATGTACCAGTCTGACTGAAGGAAAGAATTAAATTAAAGTAGCTTTATTACTTTTGGAAATGTTTAATAACTCTCCATCCACTCTTCTTTGACACTGAGATCTGTTAATCTCAGAAACACTATGAAGCCTTTAGCAAGAGAAAAAGAAGCATTTCAAACTTTCCATGTGTCTGTTTCTGGACATTCTTCTGTTCCACTACCTATTTCTGCACCACTGACACATTTTTTCATTACTACAGCTTTACACTGTTTTCAAAACTGGTAAGGAAGATATACCCATTTTTTTTCTTTTTAAAAATCATATTCACTATATTGATAAATTTAGTCTTCTATATGAATTGTATAATCAGCTTGTTAGTTTCATTGTAAAAATTCATTGGCATTTTGAATGAGATTAATTTGAGTTTAAAGATTAAATTTGGTAGAATCACCTGTTCTCACATCAAGTAATAGTTCAGTATATCTCTCCATTTAATTATTGATTTTATATTATTTAATAACATTTCTACAAAATTCTGCAAAGAGGTCTTATACATCTTTTGCTGTGATTATTTGTTAGTTAATATACTGCGATAGTAAATTTTGTTATTACTATCGTTAACTTGATTTTTTCTGTTATATGTTTAATTTTTGTATTGCTAGTATAGAACAAAGCAAATTATTTACATATGCAACCATATCTGGCCACCTTGCAAACACTTAAGTTCTGGTAATTTGTCATTTGATTATTTCAGGCTTTCTGGGTACATAATCATATGGTTTGTGGATAACCAACATTTTTTGTTCCATTCTTACACCTGTTTTTTCTTTGAGACTTAGTACAACTGGCTGTGATCACCAGTATAAGAACAGCACTGGTGTCTCTGAGTATCTTTATCTTATTTTTTTTTACTTGAATGAGAATGTTCCTGATGTGTCACTACAAAGTATGACATTTCCTCTACAGCCCTGCACTTCCTATATGAAGTACACAGTTTCATCAAGTTAAGGTAGTTCCCTTTTAAACATTTTTTTCTTTTAAAAATGAATGGAACAAGTATAAAGGACACATGGACAAAAACTAAGGGGGGTGGAAATGGGAGGGAGGTGGGGAGCACTGGAGGGTGGGCTGGGATGGGAGTAAAAGACAGAAAACTACTTGAACAACAATTAAAATAAATTAAAAAAATGAATGGACATTGAATTTTTTGAATTTATTCTCTGTATCTATTAGTGTATTCTCTTTTAATCTGTCATAGTCCATTACAGCAATGCTGAACCACCCTTGCAATCTTAGGTTAAAAATTAGTTGATCATAATATTATGTCATTTATTGTAATATACTTCTGGATTGATTTGATAATATTTTTATTTAGAATTATTGCTTTTATGTTCATAAGAGAGATTGATTTATAGATATTTCTAGTGCCATCTCCTTGGTGCTTTGATATCAATGTTATGCAACTGAATTTCTTTTATTAAAAATGTTCTGAAACAATTAAAAATATGAGAATTATCTGCTAAAAACCTGGTAGAATTCATCAACAAATCTATACAAAACCAACGATAAAGGTTCTGACTTCTGGTCAAGGTGGTGGCGTCAGCTGGCATGGCTTTCCCCTTCATACAATCACATCAAAATTACAACTAAAATATAGAACAACCATCATTCAAGTACATCAGAACTCTAACTGAATAAAAGTCTGACAACCACAAAATTGAGTTGAATGAAAGTGTGACAACTACAGAGTTAAAGAAACCATATCCATCCAGACTGGTAGGAGGAGTGCAGTTGCAGAATGAACTGGACCCACACTCATGTGGATAAAAATTCGGTAGTGATATATCGGGAGCAAGGAGTCCCAGCCCCACACCATGGCCCCCAGCCCAGGATTCCAGTGCCAGAAAGATAAGTAGCCATAAATTCTGGCTGCAAAACCCAGAGTAGATTGTGTCAGTGAAAGAAACTGTTGGAGCTCCCAGCAGTTCCCCTTAAAGAACCCACACATGGACTCACCTACTCAGACTCACTCCCTCTGAACTCCAGCAAAGGGTAGCAGCTTGAAAGGCACTAGTGGTATACAGGGAGAAACTGAAGTATCTGGCATCAAGGTGAACAGAGGCCATGGTCCCTTACTAAACCCTCCACCCACATATCTGATAAGCTGGTGCCATATCTGAGATTCCACCTACCTGGCTAATGCTGTTTGACCCACTTTGGAAATCTCCAGAGGCCCTGCCCCACCCAAGTTATAGGCCCACCCAATCTGCTTTTCCATATGAATGCCTGGTCTTGGCTCCTAAATCCTATCAAACAAGCAACAGTTGACTTCAGTGAGCCCTACTGGAAGCCTAATTAGATTCACAGCTTGTCTTAGCCTGGGAGCCTCTAAGCCCAGCAGAAATAGCAACTATCTCTGATTGCTTTATATCAGGCAGGTTGGTCCCAGGCAAAACACAGGTGGGGGCTGACCTTGCCCTGCACCACCTGGGAAACCACAGGGCCAGCATAGCAGTGGACAGCTACAGACCATGTCAGAGCACCACCACTCTGGCCCTGCATAGCTCCACAGATGATGGATGCTGGTGGTCAGTGGTTATGGCCTGTCCTTGCAGCTGAATGGCCTGCCTAAATCCCTCCCATTGATCTACCAACAACAACCAAGGCTCAACTACAAGAGGAGGGTGTATTTAATTTACACAAAGGGCATGCCAAGAGTACCCAGCTTGGGTGATAGGGAAGGCTGTGCCATTGGAGCCTACAGGACACCTACTAATTTAGGCCACGCTACCAAGAAATGGAGTCAAAGCATTTGGAGTCAAAGCTCGACCTAATACATAGAAACAAACACAAGGAGGCTGACAAAATGAGGAGACAAAGGAACATGGCCCAAATGAAAGCACAGATCAAAACTCCAGAAAAAGAGCTAAATGAAATGAAGATAAGGAATCTATCAGATGTAGAATTCAAAACACTGGTCATAAGGATGCTCAAAGAAAACAGTGAGGACCCTCAGCAGCATAAAAAAATATCCAGTCAGATCCCAGAGCCACAAGCCCCAGATGCTCCCCAGGCCAACTGCAGTGCACCCTGCCCTTACCTCCTGGAGTCCAGGACCCAGGGTCTCATCCACCTGCAGAACAGGAGCACTCAGAGCAGATACCACTATGTCCATCCTCCCTGCTCTTCTCTGCCTTGGGCTGAGTCTGGGCCAGAAAATCAGTGTGCAGGCAAGGACTCTCCCTAGACCCACCATCTGGGCTGAGCCAGGCTCTGTGATCCCCTGGAAAAGTTCTGTGACCATCTGGTGTCAGGGGACCCTGCAGGCCCAGGAATACTGTCTTTATACAGAAGAAATGAATACACCCTTGCACAGACAGAAAACTCTGGAACCTGGGGACAAGGTAAAGTTCTTCACGGAAGACTTTTATGTAGGGAGATATTATTATAAAATCTTAGCCACACTGGCTGGACAGAGCCAAGTGACCCCCTGGAGCTGGGGGTGACAGGGTCTACTACCAAAACCCAGCCTCTTAGCCCTGCCCACCACTGTCATGACCTCAGGAGGGAGCATGACCCTCCAATGTGGCTCTGGACTATGACTTGACAGATTCATTCTGACTAAGGAAGGAGAAGATAGGCTCTCCTGGACCTGGACTCACAGCAACAGCCCAGTGAGCAGTTCTAGGCTCTGTTCCCTATGGGCCCTGTGATACCCAGGCACAGGTGGACATTTAGATGCTATGGCCCCCAGATGTGGTCTCACCCCAGTGAACCCTAGACCTCCTGTTCTCAGAAGTCTCTGAAGATAGGCCCCTCCCCTATTCAGACTAAGGCCCACAGAGTGGTCTCCAAAGGTACTGGAATGGGCTGATTGTGGTCTTGGTAGCTCTCATCCTTTTCCTCTCCCTCCCCCTCTTCCTCTTCCTCCAACACCAGCATCAGAGCAAAGGCAGGATGTCAGATGCTGCTGTGAAGGACCCACAGCCTGAAGAGGGCATAGAGCTTGACCCTCAGGCTGCTGTATCTGTTGCCCCTCAGGATGTGACCCATGCCCAGCTGAACCACTTGGGCCTCAGAGAGGAGACAAGTGAACCCCCTTCCTCCCTGTCAGAGGAACCTGTAGATGAGCCTATTGTGTATGCTGCTCTGGCCATCCACTAACTGAGGAAAGACCCGCACCCCACACTCTAGAGAGGGGGCCTGCAGGGACTCCGGAAGGCACAGGAGCCGCTCCCAAGGACACTCAGCTAGTGACCCCAGCCAGCCTGGAAATCTGACATGGATCCCCAGTAGCTCCCGGGGCCCTCTGGGATCCCCTGATTCTACAGTCAATGATAATGTGTATCCCCACATTTTGGAAATAAAGCAAATAGACTTCTCCATAAAAAGAAAATATCCAGTCAGAAATGAGGAATATACTAATTGAAATAAAGATAAATTTACAATGAAATAACTACAGAGTCATGAAGCTAAGAATCAAATCAATGATTTGGAACATAAGGAACCGAAAAACAACCATTCAGAACAACAAGAAATAAATAATCCAAAAATATGAGAATAATATAAAACAGCCTCTAGGAAAACTTCAACAGGTCCAACATTTGCATCATAGGGATACCAGGAGGAGAAGAGAAAGCAAGAAATTGGAAATCTATCTGAAAAAATAGTGAAAGAAATATTCTCTAATTTGGTGAAGGAAATAAACATGCAAGTCCAGGAAGCATACAGAGTCCCAATGATGATGGATGCAAAGAGGCCCACTCCAAGACACATCATAATTAAAAGGGCAAAGGTTAAAGATAAAGAGACTTAAAAGCAGCAAGAGAAAAGAAGTTAGTTACCAGATGGTTGTGAGATGGGAGGGGGAGAGGATTAAGAAATACAAATTGGTAGTTACACAAAAGCCAAGGGGATATAAAGTACAGTATAGGACATGGAGTAGCCAAAGAACTTATATAAATGACTCATGGACATGAACAATGGTGGAAGTATTGACTGAGGAAGTAGGGGGTGCTCGGTTGAGTGGAGAAAGGGGCAAAAATCAGGATAACTATAAACAGCATAATCAATAAAATATAAATAAACATATGAAACCAATGCTTTTCAACAGAGATCTTTAACATTTCAAAATCTTCTATGATAATTAATGTATAATTAGATTTCCTACTTTCTCAAGATAATTTTGATAATTTATGTTTTCTGTTCCAAAAGGAATATATATTGCAACTAGAACAACAAATATATAGATACAGTTTTAAAGTTCTCTTGTAATTTAAAATTTTTACTTGTGTTTTTGACAATAATCATTTTCTTTTTTACTGATTGGATTTGCACTCCCCCTTGCCTTTATATTTCTTTTTCTAAATTTTTTTTTGTTATTCAAGCACAGTTTTCTGTCTTCTACTCCTGTCCCAGTCCACACTCCCCCACAGTCCTCCCCACCTCCCTCCCATTTCCACTACCCTTAGTTTTTGTTCATGTGTCCATTATACTTGTTCCTTTAATCACTTCCCTTTTTCCCCAGAAATTCCCATCCCTATCCCATCTGGTTACTGTCATCCTGTTTTCTATTTCAATGTCTTTGGTTATATTTTGATTTCTTGTTTGTTTTGTTGCTTAGGTTCCTGTCAAAGGAGATCATATGGTATTTGTCTTCTACTGCCTGGCTTATTTCACTCAGCATAATGCTTTCCAGTTCCATCCATGCTGTTGCATAGGGTAGGAGCTCCTTCTTTCTTTCTGCTGAATAGAATTCCACTGTGTATATGTACCATACTTTTTGATCCATTCATTTACTCATGGGCATCTAGGTTGTTTCCAACACTTGCCTATTGTAATTTGTGCTGCTATGAACATTGGGGTGCATAGGTTCTTTTGGAATGGTGTTTCAGGGTTCTTGGGATATAATCCTAACAGTGGAATTGATGGGTCAAAAGGCAGTTCCATTTTTGGTTCTCTTAGAAAGTTTCATACTGTTTTCCATAGTGGTTGTACCAGTCTGCAATCCCACCAACAGTGAACTAGAGTCATCTTTTCTCCATAACCTCTCAAACACTTGTTACTTTGTTTATGATGGCCATTCTTACTGGTGTAAAGTGGTAACTAATTATGGTTTTAATTTGCATTTCTCTGATGGCTAGCGATATTGAGCATGTTTTCATGTGTCTCTGAATGCTCTGTATGTCCTCCTTGCAGCAATGTCTGTCCAAGTCCTTTGCCCAT
The DNA here is from genome assembly GCA_004027735.1 of Carollia perspicillata. Classification (NCBI taxonomy): domain Eukaryota; kingdom Metazoa; phylum Chordata; class Mammalia; order Chiroptera; family Phyllostomidae; genus Carollia; species Carollia perspicillata. The sequence goes on from PVKM010000395.1 coordinate 107,514, forward strand.
TTTTTAATTGGGTTGCTTGTCTTCTTGGAGTGGAGTCGTGTAAGTTCTTTGTATATTTTGGAGATTAAACCCTTGTCTGAGGTATCACTAGAAAATATATTTTCCCATAGAGTTGGTTTTCTTTTTATTTTACTGCTGTCTTCTTTAGCTGTGCAGAAGCTTTTTATTTTAATGAGATTCCATTTGTTTATTGTTTCCTTTATATCGTTGCTCTGGGGGACACATCAGTAAAAATATTGCTGCATGAGATACCTGAGATTTTCCTGTCTATATTCCCCTCTAGGATTTTAATGGTGTCATGGCTTATATTTTATCCATCCTGAATTTATTTTTGTGTATGGTGTAATTTGGTGCTCGAGTTTCATTTTTTTTGCATATAGGGGTCCAGTTCTCCCCACACCATTTGTTGAAGAGACTATTTTTACTCCATTTTATTGTGTTGTCCCCTTTGTCAAATATTATCTGATTGTAGAGACTTGGGTTTATTTCTGGGCTTTCTGTTCTGTTCCATGGGTTTATGGGCCTGTTTTTATGCCAGTACCAGGCTGTTTTGATTATAGTGGCCTTGTAATACAGTTTGTTATCAGGTATTGTGATCCCTCCTACTTTGTTTTTCTTTCTCAAAATAGCAGCTTTTATTCAGGGTCATTTATGGTTCCATATAAACTTTTGAAGTGTTTTTTCTCTGTCTGTGAAATATGCCATTGGTACTGTAATAGGTATTGCATTGAATCTGTAAATTGCTTTGGGTAATATGCACATTTTGATGATGTTAATTCTTCTAAGTCATGAACACGATATATGTTTCCATTTGTTTGTGTCTTCCTTGACTTCTTTCTTCGGTGTTGTGTAATTTTCTGCATACAGGTCTTTTATCTCCTTGGTTAGGTTTATTCCTAGGTATTTTATTTTTCTTTTTGCTATACTGAATGCGATTTTTTTCTTCATTTCTGCTTCTGCTGTTTCATTGTTGGTATACAAAAATGCCTTTGATTTCTGGATATTGACTTTGTATCCCGCTGTTTTGCCGAATTCATTTATTAGGTTGAGCAGTTTTGGGGTAGAGTCTATAGGATTTTCGATGTACACTATCATATTGTTTGCAAAGAGTGACAGTTTTGTTTCCTCCTTTCCGATTTGGATGCCATTTATTTCCTTTTCTTGTCTGATTGCTGTGCCTAAAACTTCCAAAACTGTATTGAATAGAAATGGTGAAAGTGGGCAACCTTGCCTTGTTCCTGATCTTAGTGGGAAAGTTTTTAGTTTTTGCCCATTGAGTATGAGGTTGGTTGTAGGTCTCTCATATACGGCCTTCATTATGTTGAGGAATGCCTCCTCTATTTCCACTTTGGTGAGTGTTTATATCATAAATGGGTGTGGTACCTTGTCAAATGCTTTTTCTGCATCTATTGATATGATCATGTGATTTTTGTCTTTGCTTTTGTTTATTTGAGGTATTACGTTTATTGATATGGGAATGTTGAACCATCCTTGCATCCCTGGGATGAATCCCACTTGGTCATGGTGTATGATCTTTTTAATGTATTGTTGGATGTGGTTTGCCAATATTTTGTAGAGGATTTTAGTGTCTATGTTCATCAGCGATATTGGCCTGAAGCTTTCTTTCTTTGTTGTGTCTTTATCTGGTTTTGGGATTAGGATGATGCTGCCTTCATAGAAAAAGTTTGGGAGTCTTCCACCACTTTAGATTTTTTGAAATAGTCTGTGAAGGATAGGGGTTAGTGCTTCCTTAAATGCTCTATAGAATTCTCCTGTGAAGCCATCTGGTCTGGGGCTTTTATGTGCCAGTTTTTTGATCACTGCTTCAATTTCATCTGCTGTTATTGGTCTGTTCAGGCTTTGTGCTTTTTCTTCATTTAGGTTTGGAAGATTATATTTTTCTAGAAATTTGTCCATTTCACCTAGGTTTTCAAATTTCTTGGCATATAGCTCCTCCTAGTAATTTCTTACAATCCTTTGCATTTCTGTGGTGTCAGCTGTAATCTCTCCTCTTTGATTTCCGATTCTGTTTATTTGGGTCCTCTCTCTTTTTTTCTTGATGAGCCTGCTTAAAGGCTTGTCGATTTTGTTTATCTTTTCAAAAAACCAGCTCCTGGATTCATTGATTCTGAGTATCGTGCTTTTAGTTTCTATGCCATTTAATTCTGCTTTGATCTTGGTTATTTCCTTCCTTCTACTAGCTCTGGGCTGTCTTAGTTGTTGTTCTTCGAGTTCTTGTAGGGGTAGGGGTAGGTTGTTTGTTTGAAATGTTTCTATCTTTTTTAGGCAGGTCTGCATTGCTATGAACTTCCCTCTCAGGACTGCCTTTGCTGTGTTCCATAGTTTTGGGTTGTCGTAAGTTCATTTTCATTTGTTTCCAGAAATGTTTTGATTTCTTCCCTAATTTCATTCTTGACCCATTCATTGTTTAATAGCATGCGATTCAATCGGTATGATTCTGAGTGTTTTGGGTTTTTTCCCTTGGGGTTGGTTTCTAGTTTCAGGCCCTTGTGGTCGGAGAAAATGCTTGAAATTATATCAATTTTCTTGAATTTGTTGAGGCTTGTTTTGTGTCCTATCATGTGTTCTATCTTTGAAAATGTTACATGTGTATTTGAATAGAATATGTGTTTAGCTTCTTTTGGATGCAGGGCTCTATATATATCAGTTAAGTCCATTTCATCTAGGGTGCTGTTCACTGCCACAATATCTTTGTTGAAATTTTGTTTGGAAGATCTGTCTATTTTTGACAGTGGGGTGTTCAAATCCCCTACTATAATTGTGTTGCTGTCAAGATATTTCTTGAAGTCTTTTAAGATTTTCTTTATGTATTTGGGTGCTTTTATGTTGGGTGCATATATATTTACAATGTTTATGTCTTCTTGGTGGAGTCTTCCCTTGAGTATTATGAAGTGACCTTCTGGGTCTCTCTTTATAGCTCTTTTTTTGAAGTCTATTTTGTCTGATATGAGTATTGCTACCCCGGCTTTTTTTTCCTGTCCGTTTGCTTGGAAAATTTGTTTCCAACCCTTCACTTTCAGT